>JASCIV010000662.1:0-14845 GCA_030374735.1 Gracilaria caudata
GGTTGCTGGATGTGCTAAATCGGTGACGAGCAGCACGCGGTGCGAGGTGGCGTGCGCCATGGCGTGGCGCAGATTCGCTTCGGCGCGGCAGCGTGCCGCGCTGATGAGCGGAAGGGCGAAGGTGCCAGCGACGTCGGCGGCGGCGCGTCGAGCTTTTGCCCCTACACGTTTTGCACGTCAAACACGTCAAACACGCGTCCACGTCTGCCAGGTCGTAGCTGTTGAACAGCACGCATCCAACACCGCAACAGGCAAATAATTAGAGTGCACATATTTTAATTGAACCGTTTCACACGCACGCCAGTTGTGTCGTTTCTCTCCGGACGCTTGTGTTGGTGCCATTGGCTTTTCTCTTCTGATTAGCAGACGTACCCTTGTACTTCGGACTTGAGACATGCAAGGACTCCTCAAAAGCTTTGCAGAAGTACTACTGCGCCGACGGCGACGGACGGCGTCAACGGCGCATCTTTGCTCTGAAACATTTCATAACACACCTGACCGTTCAATGATCCATCACTTGCACCTCTTCAAACTGCTCAAAGCTCATGGCCATATCCCCAACATGCTTCCGATGTGTCGCCCTACGCGGTCGCGCAAGGCCCAGCAAGCTGGGGGGAAGCCGACAACAAAGACATGACATGTTGCATTGTGAAGTTGCATGCAGTGCGCCTTACACTGTAAATGAGCGCAAATGCCGCAATGCTTACACTGAATAGGATCAAGAACACAAGAGGTTTCTCACCTTAAAACTCATTATTCACCTTGACTCCTACACAAGAGAAACCGAAACGAAGACAATCAGCTCCGTACTTATGCGGTCCGCATTCTCAGCAGGGCCGTATTTGTGACTGACTGACTAGCGACAAAAAAATATGACTAGTGACTGGTTTGTTGAGGCACACACGAGGGTGATCACAAACACTGCTTTCAAAAGGAAAACATCACAAGAACAAGAAACTGCAACCTCAGTTGAGGTTGCAATTTCTTGTTCTTGTTGTGCCAACTCACGGCCAAAAAAGAAGATACGGCACCAAGAAACCGAGGGTCAGATGGCTTCGTGTCCTCTCTGACCCCTTCACTGATTGCGAATCGCCGCAATCAGGTGCCTTTATAGTAACTAAACATGCTACCATCTAGGTCTTAGCTCTTCTAATTAAACACGGAGCGTTGTCCAGCTCCCTAAACTGGTTCCAATTAAGCCAGTGTTCAGCCTGTAGCACTGTTCGTCTTCGAATTAAAGCGTTCCACGCTCTCATTCGCCACACTTGTGATGTTTTACAGCCTTGCACTTGGGCACAGAGCTTCTCACTTTTCACGTGTTAAAAATCATGACGGAAAGACTTAGCGTAGGTTTCAAGAGTGAGCAGTTGACCACAAGAATGTCGATGGCTTGGAGTTGTAACTTGTTTCGACGAAGGACAAAGCAGTCTTCATGTAAAAAAAAAGCATGAGCGCAGAGAGCACAGCGGAGGCCACCGCAATGTCAGCGACTGTTGCTTGCAACAGATCCCTGGCCCAGACGGCCAGGTGCTCTCGTTTGGAATAAGCATCCGGCACATGAGTGGCCAATATCTACAACGTTCGGGAAGTATTTCGCTTGCGTGGATGCTTGCCCGAAATGACAAGAGTGCATTAGCGAGTTCCGGTACTTTACGAAGCTTCAGAGTGGTTGCTTACGTGAAGGTGGGCTCTTTTGGAGGGCATAGAAGTTTGCCGGCGATGTGCTTCATGAATGAGAAGGAGCCCACGTGTTGACAAACTAGAAAAATAGGAACTCGGATTATCTCATTCGATAGAGCTTTGCATCCGAATTCTTGCACGTTGCACATTGCCATATGGACGCAATGAAAAGCCCTCAATCTCCAACCAGCGGCTGCTTAAAAAAGCCTGGCACCGAAAGCAACACGTTGACTCATTCTCATTCCCGAAGCACATCGTCGGCAACTTATTTGCACTCAAAAAGAGCCCGCCTTCAATAAGCAACTGCATTCCGAAACTCTGTAAAACCCCGGATCCCGCTAATGCACCTGTGTCATTTCTGCCGAGCATCCACGCATGCCAACGGCTTCCCGGACGTTGTATGTTTGGTACAACAATGAGAGCGCCACCATCCCGTCGGACTTTTTCTGCAAACAATGTTCGCTTACATTCAGCATCGCTTTTCCTATGTGGCTTCCTCACGTTCTCCGGCATGGAATCCAAGCTTGTGTACAGCCAATTGCAAGCGCGATGCGTGCCACGTTGTACAGCTTTGCAGCAACGATTTCATGAGGCAGTCCTTCGAGGCCCAAATTACGCTTTCTCGAAGAACCTCACTTCTTCCACTTCACATGATCTCGCGAAAGGCGCGCTAATGTGTTGAATGAAATCCAGAAAAAGAAAACATCAGTGTACCATCCGTGCATCACGAACAGAGCAACAAGCTCAACTGGCAGCACAGCTCTAGTATTTACAAGCGTTTTCGTCGTTCCTTCTTGTCCCGAAACGCTGATCCATCGCCGAGCGAGTCGTTGTTGGATGCCAGTTTCGCACATCATGAAGGCCGGTGTTGTTCTGCTGCTCTCATTTTTCTGCTGCTCTATCGCCCTCGAGTCCAGATGTCGTCGAGACATCGTGTTCCCGTTCGTATCATGTGAGTCTGATTGTTCGTATTCCCCGCCAACCAATTGTCTTCAAAAAGCACAGTTTGGATGTGGCCTGCATGTATGCGAACAGAACGGCGTTCAATGCACGCTGGACCCGTCAATTAATCCCGTTTGCCCAAACAAAGAGATTCCCGTCGACGAAGTGACCATCTTCCCGTCCCGACCGGTTGAATTCAATCTGGCCTTCAATCTCAGCGAGTTTGTGAGAGATGTGATTTTCCTCATTGATGCCAGCAACTCCGCAAGAAGTTCGTTGGATGCTGTGAAACCGGAGCTCATCAGGTTGGTACGAAATGTGTCCGAGATTTACAACGTGGGTGTCGGTATCTATGGATCGGAACAATCATTCGACGCTAAAGGATTCTCCGTGCTACAGACTGTGACTTCAAACGTGGAAGATGCTGTACAAGCGCTACATGACATTCCAGTGCTACCCGACGGACCGCGAACATCCATACAGGCGCTTGCTACTTTGGTGGGAGTTCGCACTGCGCAGGGAGCCATAGAGAGTTTTGAATTCCGCTCTCGGAACAGAATGTTCATTCTGGTCGGCGACACGCCCGGCAGAGAAGTTCCTTGTGACGCCACATTCTTCACCGACATCAGAAGGTTACTTCGAAGGGGAAATATCGCCGCGATTAGCATTGGAAGCCCCGGATTAAATGCCGCCATCCCGCCACTTCACTGTGACAGCCACACAATCCCTGAGGCACAAGCACCGATTCGAGAAGCGCAGGCGACCGATATGATCCACGGAGACGTGGTAAATGCACCAGTGACGTTCGAAGCTCTGTTCCAAGCTTACGATCAAAGCAGAAGGCTCCCTGCTCCCAGGGGCTTTTTCGGCAACTGGGGCAGAAACGTGTGGGTGACGCAGAACACTACGCAACGCATGTTCCCGTTCTTCCAAATGCCGTTTCCAGTACCTCTTTCTGATGGGTGTAACGAACGCGTGCAGTTGAGCACACCGGTTCCCTGGCCGCGACCGCTGCAGATTCCGACGGAGGAGGTGGGAACGGTGCGTTTGTCTGTGGAGCCATGGGCTTGTAGAAATGGGTCGTTTACGTGCGAAGTGGTGATCAAAGACGCTAGGATGGGGCAGTTCAGTTCGCCGTCTACCTCCAGACTAGATGGTCATGTGCACATAGTCAAGGTGAACGCTTGTTGACCAACAGCCGTTTCTAGTGTAAACGTGTCCACATGAGACGTGTGTCCAGACCCAAGACTTTGATGACAGTGACATTTGTGTGTCTTTTTGCCTTTTGGATCCAGTTGTCAAGCCGACAAAAACACCTTCATCTGCGCGTGTCGTGTTTGCTACGCGTTGCACTGCGCACCGACGCGCGCAACATGCAACACAATCTCGTTCGTGCGGCCTCTCAACCTGCCCTCCACTCCGTGCTCATCGAACCCGCTGCCGCCAATCCTGCTCTCCGCCATAGGTCCAACTCGCGGCTCTCCTCCACTGACCCCAACAACCACCTCATCACTGGAAGCAACCTCTTTCTCATCGGCACCTAGCTGTGCAGCCAGTATAATAACATCCATTGCGCCGTTGTACCCGTTCTTGCCTCTAAGGCCGTGCTTCACCACCTGTTGCCTCCATTTCAGCAGCGTTACCATGCACACCATCATCGTGCTCGCCGTCACCACTCCAGCCGTGCCCAAGAACAGAGGCACCGACACCTCCGTTTCAAGCACTCTCCCGTCCTCCATTTCAACTGCTACGTTTCGTTTTAAGCTCATTCTCGATGCATAGATCACCTCTGCGTTATCCACTCCCGTCGCCATCAAATACGCAGCCGATTTCAGCGCTCGGCTGGGGATAGCATTGGAACTCGAGTGTGCCACAATTGTCCATTGCTGTTCGCTTTGCGTGCCAACACGTTTTGGTGTAAGGTACACGTAAGAATGTTTCATGCCCGTTCGAAACTGCGAAACACACGTAAAAAACTGAAAGCTTGCACACCACGTCTCTATCACTTCGAATGCATCACAGTCAAATGAGAAGTCCTCTTTCCACAGCGACGAGTTTCTCTCTGTCAAAGAGCTGTTGAACGAGCAACGTTTGTTACTGAGATCATAATCCTCGATGCGTTCAATGTATTCTTGAACGCGCACAGCTTTTTCCTGCTCAAGGGCACACGAAAGGTTGAAGTTCAGAGAACGGTTCGCGTATATCACACTGTTAATACTGTCAAAATTGTCGAAGTCACCAAATGCGGGATAAGTCAGAATATGTGTCTCATTCCGACGATAGCAAGCCGTCGCCTTGACCGCAAAAAATAACGTGGCAGACATTCTTGAGCCATCCTCAGTCACGTGCTTGGAAAAGTCGATGGCATCGCCCGACGTGTTAGCGACTGAAACGAACAGCGGTACGTTCACCTCTTTTGTGATTATGCGTGATGTGCCATCTATTGAAAAACTCCCTATGATGGTTAGAATCAATGAAACCACTCCCAGAAACGATGTGAGGCGTGCATTTCTCTTCGAGGTGATACCGAAGCTGGCTACTCTTGAAAGTCGGGTGGTTGTGAGGCGTATGCAAGCTTTGCGGTTGTGTATGACATGTAAATTATGTGCGTAGATGAATGTTTGCAGAGCGACGCAAAGAATGAGAGGAAGAAGAGCCTCGAAGATGACGACGTAGAGTCCGCTGACGACGTTTGAATGAACAGAGATTAACATTTTGTCTTTAAAGACGATGAAGGGGATGAACTGTGTGGATTGTTGCTGTTGCTGTGTTCAGGCTTGTATTTATAGCGAGTGAAACCAGGGCGCCCATGGTGAGCTCGCTGGTATCACTTACTACCTCGTCACACTATTCCGACAGGAGGAGTATTTGTGCCAACTCACGGCCAAAAGAGAAGATACGGCACCAAGAAACTGAGGGTCAGATGGCTTCGTGCCCTCTCTGACCCCTTCACTGATTGCGAATCGCCGCAATCAGGTGCCTTTATAGTAACTAAACATGCTACCATCTAGGTCTTAGCTCTTCTAATTAAACACGGAGCGTTGTCCAGCTCCCTAAACTGGTTCCAATTAAGCCAATGTTCAGCCTGTAGCACTGTTCGTCTTCGAATTAAAGCGTTCCACGCTCTCATTCGCCACAGTATTTAAGAATGGGCATTTCTCTGATTCCTCCCCACGGCTCGCTCCACCGTATGTTGTCATACCAGTCAGGTGTGTCCTACTGACCAGCATTGCGTGTGACACACATTCCATCCACGTACCTCACCATCACACCCTTCCCTGCACGCTCAGCTCCATCGCCAGTACTCCATCGAAGGGCTTGCGCCGCACATGCCAAAGCATCTTCATTCATACTGAAGCCATTGTACCCCCGTCGTCCCTTCAGCCAAACTACGCGTACCCACATCACTAATGTTGCGGTGGCAACGCCCATCAAGAGCGCCACAGCTGTACCGAACGTTCCCATGAGCAATCCAACACTCACTCTCGTAACCTTTCGCTCCCCGACTAGTTTCTGCACACGCGCATTCTCTTCCACCCTAGAGGCAACACCATTCCTCATACGAGAAAGATTAGCGTCTCTGAAAAAAGAAGCTACAAATGCAATCGACTCAAGCAATTCTGTGTCCACCCTTTCTTTCCAGCGTCTGCTGCTGACCAGGGTTCCAATAAATCCTCTCTCGGTTACGTGGAACATCGAAAATCCGCCAAGGTCATCTTGCACCCCCATAGATCCCACACATTGCAAACTCGAGTGGTTTGAGCATCGCACCTCCACGTCACGGTAGGGGCAGCTCCCGTTATATGGTGCGAGAGCTATATTGGTTATTTGTTCCAGCCTGATAATCTCCGATACTATGAAATGAACACAATCGGTAGTCCGGTACGCTGGCATGTCAACGTTCTCAGTTCGTAAGATATCCTTCTTGAACCCATTTGCCTCGTACATGCATGTAGAGTTGGAGATTAGAGAATTCGCGGGCCATTTAATGTCTCTCAAATCATCTAACTCGTTGGTTCGAACATACCAAGTCTCGCTCTTAAGCCCGCTCTCAATGCAAGCATGAGAAAACAGTAACAGAAACGTACCCGAGACAAACTGCCCGTCCGGCGATATATGCTGTCGGAAATCGATATAATTTCCTCGTTTAACAGCCACCACTTTGTTTCGAACATGCACAGTTTGAAAAACATCCTCATTGAACCCGACGAAAGCAAACCCTCCAACCGTGATGAGTGTCGTCACCAGTATGGCGACCAGCGCCAAAACACGCGAGAGCTGTTTAGGTGCTAAACCAGGATCCATGAACAGAGAGAGACGGGTTGTTTTGAGACGCAATGGCTTACGGACATCGTAGATTGTATGCAGATTATGGCAGGAGAGGATGACTTGGATGAAGTGAGTTAGAAGCATGACCATCAGCACTCCGACCGCGCTGTAGAGACCGTTCACGATGTTGGAATTGAGATTGATTTGGTCCATTTCTAGCATGTTGTTCTAGAAGTTGTTTGTTCTGAATTGGATGGTAGTCATCAACTGAGACCAGTAAAGAAAGGACACAAATGTGAAACGGATGTTACAAGCTTTGTTCGTCCTCAATGGCTGGTGCGCTAATAAAAGGTACCTCTCTCGAACCCCACTCGCTGCCAGTCAGGGATAGTGTGCACGGTTTGTCAGTGAGTATGAGGAAGCAGAACTCGTTCTTCCGTTCGAGTACATGAAACAACTTAACTGTTTGATGCAGCCATTGCATGAAAGACATTAAATGTTGATCCCGACGACGCCCTGATTAAGTCGGCGAAATCCTCGTCGGTCGAGAAGTGATTCCTTTCGTCAGTGGCAAGCCTTTTCGTTTCAGTTCGTGAAAGAAAGTTGTAGCATCTCGAATTGGTATGATGCGAAGCTCACAGGGCGCATTTCGACGCCCCGACCTACGATTTATAGACACCACAGTAAAGTTTGTGTTTTCATTTCCGAAATATCCCCTTCCCTTACTCGCGCAGCACGGAGCCCCCTCTACTGAAAGCCGCTATAGGGTCCGCATCGAGTCGATACCGCCATGCCGCAGAGGAGGTGCATCTTCCAGAAGTGCAGACCGCAATTATATCACCATATCTGAGCATGCCCACAATCCTGGGCTTCTTGTCCACCTCGAATTTGAAGGCTGGAACTGACTGGTCGGTTGCGGCGTAGAGTCGTACTGCCTTCTTTATATGTACACGTCGTCGGCTGGGTGGTCAGGGGAGCCCGGAGCCCGCTGTTCTCGTGGTTCTTCCCCTCCCTTCTTCATGACCAGATATCCCTGACTCCGAGAAAAAGGGAGGCGCGTGGCCAGGGCAACCAGTTCCACTTGTAGCTATTAGAGTGTGCCGTTCGAATTGAATAGATACCCCTCGGCCGCTGTTACAAAAGAAGGTGGAACTCTGGATGTACGGTGTAAATATTCGCACAATATCTTTATTTGTGCTGCTGATCTTCGACGTACGAAGTCTCTACATTTGCTAGGTATGATTTCGACCGTAAAGGAATTTGTGGATGGTATTAATGTACCCATGGAAGGATGAGTGGATGAAGGGCTCATAAGAAGGCTTTCTCGTTTGATCGTGCTTGACTTTTCCACAAAGCACGGTGTGCGCTTGGTGGTTTGCTACCCACTACACACGGTAAGGCATCGGGGAAAAGGAGTGGCTGTTAAAGTGAGGTAGTGTGCACATTGCAGTAAAGTTGAGCGACACGGCAATGAGGATGCGTGAGGAGGGGTAAGGTTCAGTGAGGCCGTGTCCGACGGCGTTGAATCTTTCTTTTCGCCCGCCACTCGTCATTGCAGAACAGGCAGTTTAGCATTCGAAACGTTTATTGCTGCCGAAAGCACTGCAGTGGAGATTCTAGACTTCAAGCTCATGGCGAACCTTCGCCCGAAGGGCAAAAGTGAACCAGTAGACAAGCGTTACTAGGGCCGGATCCAAATAGAATTGCTCCAATTCCAAGTTGGGCGAAGGATGTACGGTGGAAGGTGGCCGAATTGGCCCAACGGCTTTGGCCGTTGAAAATCGTGGCTGTCCACAGTCCACGCATCGGTGATAACCCATTCAAACATCTCAGCATCATTTTCAAATTTGAATGCCTCAATGGTTTGAACGGTGTAAGCATTCGACCATTAATTAAAATTTGTTTCAAATGTACAGTAAGGCAGTTTTTGATTGCCATAATTAAAACTTTTTTTTTCAGCCACGACAGCCAAGTGGCGAATATCTATTCGAAAATGAGCACGGACGGCAACAAGTTCTAACTGTTAGACGGCCATAAAACCCCAGCAATGACACAGCTGTCATTCAGTGTCAGCCAACGCGGTTCGGAGTTCAACACGAAATCAGCCACGACACCGCCGCCTTCTTTGTTCGGGAGGCCATTGGAAGTCTAGTTGTCTCGACGAGACGGGTGCAAGTTGTCGGGCCAATGCCATTTTGGGTAGTTCCTTCTTATTAGGGAATGGCAGCCACGTACTTTGTCTCTTTAAGTGACATGATGGTTGAGAAGAACTTCAGTGCAGAATAAAACAGAACAGCAGTGTCTTTATTAAGCTCAATCAACTACGAAGGTCTTTATACTCTCGTACAGCTCTGTTTGCCCGCAGAAGGCACGTTCAAATGTTAAATCCGCCGTAATGAGGTATGCCATTCTCGTAATACAACGGAGTGGAGCCGGTCATTTGACCAATCTGCGTCATACGTTCTTCGTGCATCCTCATCATTGCATCGAGCTGCTGTTGTTCAGCTTGGAACTGCGATTGCATTTGTTTCCTTTGATTCATTTGCGCATGGTGTTTTGCCATGTTTTCCCGATACATCTTCAACATGACTTGATAGCTTGGATATATTTCTCTCATGCACACCAAATCGCCTCGAACTATCTCACACTGCACCTTCACACCATCACGAGATGATGTCTCGACACAATTCTGTTCCAGAAATCGCAGTTGCTCTTCTTCGCTTGATTGAATGGGGAAGCCGGGTACATTCCTACTGAGACTCAGCAAGTCCTCCAAACAGCCCCAGTATATCTCCACAACACCCGTGTCCTTCAAGTTGATGATCGGTATCTGAGATTGCGAAGATCCGAGAAGACCCATCCATAACTCTTTGTGCACGGAGATAATGAATGCCTTGGTTTCTTCATCCGCCTTGGTCGATGCCGGAGAAACACGACCCGAAATCGTTGTTCTGGCACTCTGTTCCGGTTGTCGCGCTGGTTGCGATAGTTGCGATGGTTGCGATGATTGCGATGGTTGTGATGGTTGTGATGGTTGTGATGGTTTTGATGGTTGAGCGATTCCCACATTCAACGCGCCCATCATCTGCTTCACTTGCGCCATTGCCTGCGAGCTACGAGTGGAGGGTTGAGCACTGCTGTTGACGCCATTGTTTTGGGACGTATCGATTTTGTCCACAACGGTTTGTAGCTGTTGAAGCGAATCTTTTAGAAAACTGCTCAATTGACCACGTCGACTCATCGTGCAGATCGGCAGATTGAATGACCGGCGGAGGAAGAATTGCGAGCAAACGAGTTGAGCTGGGGAGACAGGCGACGATTGTCCGGCATGAACGAAGATTTGGCTGTTGGGGAGCTCCGCATCAGCACTGCTCGTCGATTGGCTGTCCGCGTTGGTCACCAGCAATGCTCAAAATTTCATACACGTTCTTTTGCAAGGAATCTTCAATGCCGTGCAGATGTAGAAGTAGATCGAAACGGATGCAGTTCCTTCATAAATCTGACCGTCTCCAAATCGGAGGGAGAGTTTGGCTGACACTCTATTCATATACATCTCTACCAGTAGGACTAAGCTAGCTACTATCTCCTAACATCCTGGGGTACAACTCGATCAAGGTGCTCAAACTTGGCTCAGCACATAGTTTGTATCACTGGGACAAATGCAAGTGTCCACATCGTTGATAAATCATTTGCCTCATCACGTCTTCCATTCAAAATGCCATGTATCTGCGTCGCATTCATCAAGCCCACAGCATGATGAGATACAAAAACTGCTTCGATACTTCCAAGTGCTGTTTTCACTGTCGTCGCAGTATCGGTGTTGAAAATGCTTCGTTTCAATCATTGTCACAGACGCCTTGTTGCCGTAAGGCACAATTGCCGCCTAATTGGTTAATCACACAATAAAAAAATATTTTTAAAAAAGTATGCCGTTTCCGAGATGTCATTCTGTCGGTCATAATGCCATATGTCATCTCGTTCGTTCCTTGAAGGGTGCCCTCTCCGTCTACACGTTCAAGGTTGACTTGAATGGCGAACTTATCCCAACGTATGTTGGCCCAAACGTACTGAGACTGTCATTTGTCATCAGCGGTTCCGCCGCAGGAAGTGCCGCGACTGCCACGCCCATCCCAATCTCGTACGATGGATTTGTCACCACCTCACCTCCCTGCTCTTTGAACACACTGATAATATCTGGCACTGTCGCCTTGACCTCGCCGTCCACCCATAATCCCATGTTCTCATTCTTGGCTTCTATTTTGCATTTCTGACCGTCCCATTCATTCACACCATGCAGTTCTACGTGCCCCACGGTGAACCCTCCTTCTGTTTTAAACTTAAAATCTTCAACAATTCCACGAAATACCACTTTGCCACCATGCTTCTGTGCAACAACCTCTGCCACATCGGTCTCCTTCGTCACTGCGTTTCGAATATCTCGACCAATTTCCAGTGCCCTGGATATAGTATTAGGAATGAGATGAGCACGCAGCTTATGAACTGGAGACACATGACCCGCCGCGCAAATTGTTCCGCCCCCCACCACACTGAGAGCTCTTAGATTGCTCTCCAATCTTGCTGAGCTCGCAAGAGCTTCGAGATAAAATCTCTCACCAAACCGGTTGATGGCCACCACCGGGGCGGAAGGCAGCCCTGCTCGATCCATCCGGCAAAAGACATGAGACATCTCCGGAACACTTCGACCAACCGGATCAGCGTCTAGCAAGAAAAGGTCATCCGTTTTGCAAGCAACGTAGAGGGTGGCGGCTACATTTATGGGGCCAATTTCTACTGGGAAGATTCCACTGATTCTACCCACACTTTCTTCCACAAGACGGAATGCTTTCAGAACGGGCTGCTCCGAGGTATTCCCTGCGTCCGAATTGTGATCACTGGAGAGCGGATTATGGACCTTTGTAACTGGAGTCATGCCATAAGCTGTGCATATCAATGCGTTTGAAGGAACGTCATCAATGCTCACCAGACGAATTGATGCCTCCGATTCTATGATTTCATCCACAATCGTTTTCAAAGCCGATAAATGTCCCCCTCCACCGCCCCCTAGCACAGAAGAACCAAGCAATAGATCATGAACGTCATGAGGAGAGAGCTGGCGAACCCGAGTACCCTCCATGAGACACGGCGTGTATCTGTCACGAAGGTACTGGTTTGGTCTTCGAGACGGAGAGAGTTAGGCAAGTTGAGGAGAAATGACTTCAATTTTGAACGACAAGAGATCGACTCGATATCGCTCCGAGATTTGTGCGGCCGGCGCAGAGAGCGGAGCATGGGCTCATATGATTAATGGCGAATGTGGACGCATTGAGAACGCAACTCCGATACTGGGAAAAGTTTCTTTGGCGGAGGACAGATTAGCGCGAGAACTCGGGACTAATTGCCCCGCCTACAGGTTCCCGTTACTGCCTCAACAGTGTGCGTGCACGTGACGCCGACCACCCGCAAATCTCTGATCGCCGCTGGACGCAATCTAGTTGATATCCGCCGCCTCCTGTTGCCCTCCGTGGAAAACACGTACCGTCTTAACCACTGGTACAAGACGGTTTTGTAGTTAGCAAAGTGATTGTGCTCCGATGGCAAAGGGCGGGAGATATGAGATACCGGGAAGAATGATAATTGGATTATGTGTGGCTTTTCTTTTGTAGGTCGGAGGGAGTGGTGGGAGTAGTAGGTTTTTTATTCTTCCCGGTGTCTCATATTTCACGCCTTTTGTTTCCGGTCCCGCCTCGGCTGATTATGAGAACAACGGGCGGACAACATCGAATGCTTTGCATCCAGTGGCGATCATCGATCTGCATTTGGTTGGCCGCACTTGGCCGTGCAGTGTTGGTAATGAGCGGTGAAAATGTACGCCGAGCTAATAGTCTCGAGTTCGCGAGGTGCACTGTTTCTTGCCAAGATTCTTTTTCCAGAATCGGAGTTGCGATTTCATATATGTTATTAGTGTGCACATGCTCCGCTCTCTGAGCCAGCTGAAAATCTCTAGGCAATATCGAGGCGAGGATCATTAATATAATTCTTGTTGAAGCCTGCAGTTGTTGCTCCGCATGGCCGAACCCCTCTCCCTCTCAAGGACCTTGCCAGCTCAGTTACGATCTAATGGAAGGTATTCGGGTTCGCTACCTCTCTCCTCAAGACGTTCATGATCTTTTGCGCGGCTCTACCGTGCTAGGGAGCGGTGGAGGGGGGCGTTTATCGGCGTTTAAAACGATGGTGGACACCATCATAGAAGCGGAAAGATCAGTTCGTCTGGTGAGCATCGACGAAGCCCCTTCCGATGCAAGGATTTGCACGGCATATGGGATGTCTCCGGTTACAACGGTGGATGATCCTCTCTCTATACGCCACAACTCGGATGAAGAGAATATCTCGGAACAGCCCGTCGTGAAAGCATTCCGTCTTGTGAAAGAAAGCGTGGGTAGAATCAGTGGAATCTTCCCCGCCGAAATTGGCGCGGCAAATGTAGTAGTTGCTCTCTATGTTGCTTGCAAAACGGATGACCTTTTCTTGCTGGACGCTGATCCGGTTGGTCGAAGTGTTCCGGAGATGTCTCACGCGTTTTGTCGTATGGATCGCGCTGGGTTGCCTTCTGCTCCAGTCGTGATCATCAACCGGTTTGGTGAGAGGTTCTTTCTGGAAAACGTTGCCAACTCGGCAAGATTGGAGAGCACTCTAAGAGCTCTCAGTGTGGTGGGTGGTGGAACAATTTGCGGGGCCGGTCATGTGTTTCCGGTTCATAAGCTGCGTGCTCATCTCATTCCTAATACTATGTCC
The DNA here is from genome assembly GCA_030374735.1 of Gracilaria caudata. Classification (NCBI taxonomy): domain Eukaryota; phylum Rhodophyta; class Florideophyceae; order Gracilariales; family Gracilariaceae; genus Gracilaria; species Gracilaria caudata. The sequence continues at coordinate 13,684 of JASCIV010000662.1, forward strand.
AGGGCACTGGAAATTGGTCGAGATATTCGAAACGCAATGACGAAGAACATTGATGTGGCAGAGGTTGTTGCACAGAAGCATGGTGGCAAAGTGGTATTTCGTGGAATTGTTCACGAGTTCATCTTTAAAACCGAAGGAGGGTTCACCGTGGGGTACGTAGAAGTGCATGGTGTGAATGAATGGGACGGTCAGAAATGCAAAATAGAAGCCAAGAATGAGAATATGGGATTATGGGTGGACGGCGAGGTGAAAGCAACAGTGCCAGATATTATCAGTGTGTTCAATGAGCAGGGAGGTGAGGCGGTGATAAATCCGTCTTATAGGATTGGGATGGGTGTGGCAATCGCCGCACTTCCAGCCGCGGAACCCCTAATAACAAATGATAGCCTCAGTACGTTTGGGCCAGCACATGTGGGGGTAACTAGACCATTCAAATCAATTTTGCATAAATAGACAGTTTTAGACTTCGATAAAGTCCTTCCATGGCCTCGCTTTCGTCGGAGCAGTGGAGAGAAAGCATTCTGCAGCACGCAAGGAGAGCTTCGGCTTCGGTGGACATCCATTGCCGTCATGGAGCCACTCCACCGCACCTGTAATATTTCCGTGAGATGCCTTTGTGTCAATGAGACAGTTAGTAATTCATGATCTAATTCTAAAATCTTAGATGGTGTCCATCAAGATGACACTGCATATTGACAATCGCGTTCAAGATACGAGGTGTCTACCATTCGTGAGCTTTATATGTCAGCATACTCTCTCTAGGTAACTGTTTTATACGGAGCTGACCACAAATTTCGTTGTCGGCGTTCATCTGCAGTCTGGCCTCACATCTTTTTTGCCCATTTGGTCACTACTTTACTGCAACATATACAGGGGGGTATCTTTTCAAGCGAAGCAATCACTCTCATTTACTGAATTAAATGCATTAGTTCACTATTTCACCAGTCGGCATCGATACTGCTGAGTTAAAATGATGTTGTTGGCCGACAAAGGCGGAACGACGCTTAGGCTTTGGAGCAGCGGCCTCGCCTCACGTGCTTGCGGAAGGCCACTTTTCCCTTATATCGTTTGAAACAACCTCGGAACGCCCAGTTGATGTAGCCGCCATCACCAGTGTTCTCAAACGTACCACTGCGGAATATCCAAACACCATAGATGACAT
>JASCIV010000086.1:0-50868 GCA_030374735.1 Gracilaria caudata
AATGTTAGGTTTCTTAGTGAAAGAGCGTTTCTTCCAACGCTCTGCGATAAGTAGAAATTGAACTATCGCGCCCGTAAATGAGAGAGAGAGAAGCACCTTGTCGACTTGGACCGAGCTTAAGAGATCAAGTGAACCCGATACTTGTCATCCATGTTTGCTAAATCGAAATGTGCGCAGCAAAGCAGTCCCCACGAACTGGCCTTCTCCTTAGCAAGCTTTGCAAAACTGTCGTGACGATTCAAGAGCAACAGGGGCTTGCAACAACACCACACATTGAAAGTTGTACCATGGCTCCCATGATTGGTCGTTTGACATGCAGGGAATAAGCCTGTTCCTGACGAAGTTAATACGTCGAGCTGTGGCAAACAAAGTTCTCTCGAACAAACGGAGACTTAAACCGTGATGCCATAGATTAACGACAACAAGCTTTTAAACGACAAAACATTTCGTCCGGGTGAGGCTTGGGGAGTGGAGCAAACACTAAGCTAACACCTTCCAGCTCATTTCCTCGCACTCCTCTTCTCCTCTGCTTAAACTCTGGGACGAGTGTTCAGATATCAATTTTGAGGATTTCCTAAAGAAAACTATGTCCTCTATCGGGCTATTGATGCCATTCAGAAGCGCTGGCGGGCAACATTGGACAACCCGATGCCTATGCATGACAGTACCACACCGTGTTCTTTGTTCTGGACCATATCGTCTTCAGAGTGTTCGGAACCTGATTCGACGGCTACTGCATTTCCAAACACACGAACTTTGAACTGCACTCCAAAGAAGGAGCGCAGGTCTCGCATGAACTGAATAGCGGCATCACTTAGACGGCCTATTCTAATTCGGTTCAAATCAGAGTCTGCAAGAGCGCAGTACAAAAGCGCCAGGCAATCATTGTTTGAGTCAATACAACCGCCACTGCTAACTTCTTCCAAAAGCATGCGAAATGCACTTTCCGAAACTTGTTCCGGAGTAGTCTGCTCGCTGGAATTGGACCAGTCTGCGCCTAAAAGACAACCTTCAGTGGTCTCCGCGACAAGTTGGATTCCAAAACCGATTCCACAGTCCTCATGGTTGTTATGGTCCGTGTGAACGTACACATCAGGAGTGAATCGATTAAACACTCCGCGAACGACATCAACCATTCGTGTAACGTGCGCTGGTGAGGTCCTGTTTGCGAACGCAATGCCTCTAATTCTTTTGACGAAGCCGGGATCGATGATCTCTATGGGTTTTATCTTTGAGTTCAATACATCGCAACGAAAGTGTACAAGGCCACCATTGCTTTTCCCGTCTTCTTTGCTACTGGACAACGAGCGTTTCCTAACTTGAAGCTGAGGCAGTAGAGGAATGCCCACCGTAAGCCGGCGCAATAGTGGGACGGAAACAGAAGCAATAGTGTCAACGCAAACATCGGTCGTGCTGTGAGTTGCGCCCCTCAGCGTAATTTCAAGAGAACGCTTTGCAAAAGGGCAAAGCATCAAAAGCGGTTCAAGATAGTACGCTATCGAACGCGAAACATGACAATCGTGAACAATGCGATTCCCACCGATTAGAAACCCTGGAGTGTAGGACAAAGTCGTTCCGGTCGCGTTAATTTTTATGACAGTACCGCTCGTGATTTTGTCGAGGAGGCGCAAGAAACATATTTCCGACTGAGAAAGACCGGGAAATTGAGCATCATCTTCGCGTATGGAATCAAAGATAACTGGCCTTGACGATAGCGTGGCGAGCACCAAACGATGGCGAAGAAAACTTCCGCCTTTGAATTTCAGCGCCTTTCCCTTCCCAATGGCCACCATGTTATCTTCCCTCGGGGCTTTTCGGGTGACATCCGAGAAAGAAGTGTTGCCGCCGGGTTGATGTTTTGTGAAGTTGTTGATCCTTTGGGATGCAGCGGGCAGCGAACGGCCGCGGTTGTTTGACGGCGTTCGAACAGTGAATTTCACTAAGGATCAAAATGGCGACAGATTTTTCTTTAAAGGCAGCAATTCGTGCCAGCGATGTGCCCCGCATGAAGGTTACCGATGTGCTTGCTGTCACCCAGTGATGAGTCGCCAACGTTTCTCCTTCGGCAGAGTCTGCAGTGTCCCTCGGCTTCCCCGCAAATTTCATGTGCCCTACTACACTTACGTGCCTCGCTGCATCATCGGCGGTCCCGGGCCGCGCTCGTGGTCGAAGTCGTTTCACGGCCCTCTTTTCTCTTGGCGTCGCAAGCCTTTCCTTTTGCTCCGAACACTATCCGTCCCAAATTCCACTGGAAGCCCTTCAACTATTCTCCGCATCCTGTTAACCCAGGGTATCACAAAAACTAGGGGGTTTCGGGCTTCTAGACCGTGCTTTTGGGCCCAGTCCCCGTGCTCTCCGGTATGTGGACGGGTTCCAGCGGCGCCTATCGAGCGCCACATCCGCCACAAGCCCCGGGCGATGCATCCCATTCAATGTGGAATAACCAAGACGCCCGACCGTCGTCCGCCATGTGGGACAGAGACAACGTCTCGAGTCATCTGACACGACACGCCAACCAGTCATCGGCGGCAAACACTAGATTAGAAGTGAACCAACAACATTCGCGTTCACAAGACTTGAGCAACTCCGCCGACGGTATTCCAGATGCCCCACGGTCCTTCCCAGAGTTGGAGTCTATGTCTCTTAGGGATTTGAGGGTGTTACACGAGGAAAGAGCTCGCTTCGACGATTTTGTATCAAAACATCAATATCAGCAACAACTTGACTCGATAGTTTCACGAGAACGGAGTAATGTTGAAGCTTTCGAGCGAGAGCATACTGCAATCACAGCCAGGATGGATGAAACAGTCGACGAACAAGCGCTTGCAAAACTGCGCGAGAATGTGGCAAACCTTGAGACAGAAGTTAATGCTTTGCAGAAACAGAAAGATGAATGGATGGAACAGAATTCCCCTGAACGTCTCATAGAAAGACTTCGAATCGCTATTAATGAGTCTGAGACAAAGTCGGAAGCGTTGGAGAAGTCTATGTTATCCAGCTCAATGCATTTTGACGACTTTCTCTCCCAGTATATCGCTTGTCGACAAAAGTATCATGAAAGAATATGGAAATTGGAGCAACTTCAGATGGAGGTGAAGAAGAAATCTTTCGGGCGGTAACCGTTCCGTACCTGAACGAAGATTAGCGGGCTTTAAGGAAGAGCGAACTAGACAACGATCGTTTTCCATCTTATACCGTATTTGTGAATGGAGTACCCATCTGATTTCCGCTTAAGAGACGACAACTTAAGTACTTCTGAATGAGATTTATCGTGTTTTCTTTGATACACCAGCGCGCTCCCGTGCTGAGGGTGAAACATTTCTGAATCAGTCTAGTTGAAGATATTGGGCATCAGATTCCGTTCAAGTATCCCTCTACCACATATACCGAAGTCAAAGCGTTGAAGAACATACATTGGACAGTCCGGAATACTTGCATCTTTTTTCTCTCGTATTATATTAGCCTAGTTAGTGTGAGGGGCTCCGCCGGTACTGGTTCTTCAGTTTCAAAGCCTGATGTACATCGAAGTCTGCAAGCGGGCACAACAGAGTCGCCAATCCAGTGAGCTGCACTTTTAGCTTAGGCGGTGTATTACATTAAGTGAGTGCGACGGACAAAAGTCATGTAAGACTTGACTACCATACGCGGAGCTTTGCGCACCGGAGAACATGTCACGGTGCCGTCTCGGGAGCTCCCTTTCCCAATTTTGTGGTCAACAGAAGCTTAGTACAAAGTGGTATAAAGTGTCATCGGTGAAACGAGCTGCACCGTCCGTTGCCGGGTATAGCTCATACTGATAACTGTGTGAAGCTGTGGTCTATTCGAGTAGTATAGTAATGGACGTAAAGCGAGTTTCAGTGGCGTCCTGCAATGAAGAGCGGCGCAGATATGCAAGTTGAACATGTATGTTCTACGTTTCGGAGGCTGTTATAACGGGGATCATTTGGAAAACGAGTTGTTAAACGTAACGCATGTTACCGAGAAGATCTGCTTGTTCTGCAATCGACCCTTCATTATCAATCGCATTGAATCCTTATGATTCCCAAATGTGGAGGGTAAGTAAATTATTTCACAAAGGAACCTGCCCGAAACCCTCATAACTTTTCGTGATAGACCTCGGCAGTTCAGTGCAATTGCCCCCAATTTCCTCTCAAGTTGCCAAGGGTATGCGCGGCAACTGGAACCTCACTGCATGGACGTATGTCGGTGAACTCATGGCTCTCCTGACTGGGAAGTGCCTGTAGTACGGACCGATTACAGCTAGAACTCCAATTACGTTCACGATGGGTGATGCTCTGAACAGTGTTCACCTGGAATGAGAGAGTGATGAAGGTATGTTCTGAAAGAGTGCGTGCTTGACAAGCTAACATTACCACATCAGTAACATATGTGTATCATGCAGTCTGGTTCAGAGATATGACCAAAAATGTGGGGCGGGACCTCATCGAGGGCGCACACCCCGAAGAACTAGGGTTCAACAGTGTTTTCTTTGATACAAATTGCAATCCGATTGTGACAGTATCTCAAATGACAACAGAATTGCGGGAGAGAAAAAGCCCTGAAAGTACGTGTTGAAATGACCTCTTTGAGGTGTTGGTGCTGAGAAACGCACCGATATGTGTTTGAAAGGACTAGAAGTGCTCTCACTCAACTCTCTAAAGTCATAAATTACTTTTGTAGTAACAATAAATGATGTTCTTACATGTTACAGCTCCGTGAGGACTTTATTTGATTGCGATGACTGCGATGGATTGCCTCGCGCATCGGCGACTGCAATCGCGTTTACGCGTCAACGCGCTTGTTAAGACGGGGCCTCGAAATCGTAAAATTGCCTTGTAGCAGCGATGGTAGCACTGCTACGACTTGAGACGTTTCCTACTCAGCGCATGATCGATCTGAGTGTAGCCCACTTTCCCTAATGTCTTCCACATCGATTTCATCATATTCTTGGTTCCAACAACCAAGATTCTGGTGTCCTCTTTCGGGTGCTGTGTTACGTTATTCTGAACAAAGTCTTCGTTAACACGGCCATATATCCATCCTTCTACTTGCTCCCTACTCGCAATCATCTTCAATGTGAAATGCCCAGGATAGGCTCGTTGAAGTTCTGCGATTTCAGATGCAAAAATAGCTTCCTCTCTATAACGCACAGAGTACATTAAGGTCACGAATCGATTTCGACGAAGCTCTTCTTTTGCACACACATATCCTTTTGTTATGCCAATTCCGAGAGCGATTATCAGCACAAAGGGCCCGGGCTTGTACACTACTGGTTTGACTGGAAGCGGAAGAGGTCCGAAAATTGTAACTCGCGACCCAAGGGGACAACGATCCAGCCATTCACTTGTTCCACCAGGATAGATCTTCACCACAAGATCGAACGAACCTATTCTTGTTGATTCGCTCGTGGGCGTGAAGCTTCGTGGCTTGAAAGGACCAGGTCGCACTACCTTGACATGGTCGGTATGTTTAATGGACAGTGACATATCTGAAGGATATGCGAATGTGAACAGGCGTACTGGAAGAATTTCCTTCTCAGGTGAAGAGGAAACAAGTGTCTTTTTAGCCAGCAGCGGATAGGAATGAAAAGGAGGGAGAGGCCGTATCCTCCGAATCGTTTGGTGCTGCGTTTCTTCCATGTTGTAGATTTCGGTCTGCAACGAAAGAGGGAGAGATGTCGGTTAAATATGGAAGGGGCCCCGGGCTGTACCTTGGGCGCTTTTCAAGATGGCCCTGACTGGCTTCAGCCTGATGAATGAATTAAAACCTGAGGAACGAGTCTCTTCGCAGAGTCTGCGCCTGCAGGTAAGCTTTGTCGCATTCAAAAAGGGCTTGTTTCCAAATATTTTGAGATTTCGCAGTATCCGGTCGAACATAGTTCTCTACTACCCTTGTATAAAGATTTCTCTCTCCATTTACGGGCATGCAACATTACTAGGACGCAGCAAGGAGCGTTGAGCACTAAAGAAACGCTCTTTCACTAAGAAGACCAGCATCTTATCTGGCCACTTCACTATCATTTCAAAGACATTCCTTGCCTTTCACGTAATGGAGGGAAACACAATCTTCTAGACGAATTCCTTTTTTGCACATCGTAGCATAAAATGATCCGCAGTGTTCAGAACATTGGGCCTACAATCACAAAGTATTCTCCTTCCTGACAGAACAGACCCAAATGGGTGGAGTGACGGCGTATGTCCAACGTAGAGCTGAGAAAGGGCAACTTCGGCTTCTTGTTGAGACACAATCCTGCTCAAGCTTCGCAGGACTTCCGGTAGTATCGACCGCATAGAACTAGCCACCTTCAGACGTCTTCCAACATCAGAAAAATCAATCGGTACCTCGACTCTGAACGGCCAGGTGCAACGCCTTTCGAGCCAGATCGTTAACCAAATCGTTGCGATATACCCCGGAATGACTTGGAACCCACAGAATATCTACCGGGCACACCTCTCCTATTTCGTATATCCTTCTCGAAAGCTTCTGCGTCACACTCGACTGCTGTCTGGGAGAGGCGCGCAACTCTCCGTCATACTCTGCAAATCTGTGACCAACCTAACGCGCCCTCTCCATTCAAGTCTAACCCTTGGTTTCAGCAATAAACGAACTAACATCCACTCCTGCCGGACACGCTCCGGTATCAAGGGCAGCACCATTATTCCACCAAATAGCAAATCCACTACCACCCACCGTAGATACTTTGAGCGTCTTCGTTTCTGGCCTCCGTAGGAGATCCGTTTGCTCGTTCATTTCGCTCCGATCTTGTCGATCAGAGACAGGCACACCGCGAGAAGGCGAACAGCATGTGCTCTGAGCGTCTTCATTTCCTGTTGATCGCCATCAGCATCAAATATTGCACCATCCGCTTCGTTAAGATCATAGGCCATGTCGAAGTTGTCATCTTCTTTATTTTGGACAACAGCCTTCAATTACTAGACTGTACGAAGCTGTCGTCATATCGGATTATTATCTGTGGCAGACTGTGATGTTTTGCGTGAAATCTTAGAACCTTGTCGCTGTTTCTGTGCTGGTCCTTGACGTACAATATTGTCCCAGGGTACCACATCTTCGTCCCACTTTACAGCCGCCCGTAACGGTTTGACGTTCTTCAGAAAATCCGGGCTGCCAACAGATAGTGCTACCATCGTGATTCATCATGAATGATGGTAGCAATCTCTCTCTCTCTCTCTCTCTCTCTCTCTCTCGTTTATAGGCACACCTAGCTTAATGAGAATAAGCGTAGCCTACACTTGTTCTAACAATGTGTAGAGCGTTTCTGCTGAAAGAAACGCTCTCTCAATAAGAAGGCCAGCACCTACTCTCTCTCCCTTTCTCTCTTTTATAGGTACAGCAGTTCAATTTTAGTACTACCACCGTACTCTCATAGCATCCAATTTTGCTGCTGATAATGCGAGTACTTGCAGGTGATGATAATGGTCGAGTGATTTGCTGTAGAAAAAAAGGCTGGCCTGCGTAGTCTAGCTTTTTACTTCTGGTTGAGAACTTACGATCCTCCAGCAAGCTTTCTGTACATTTTTTGGGAAGACCTTCCGCGTGCGGGTCCGTGATAAACCATTTCCTTATAAATAATCGGGGTTCACTTTCTCTCTTTTATGAGTGCAGTAGCACATCATTTATTCTTCTTCCTACAACTTTTGCTGTAGTAACAATTTAATCTCTTTTTGAAAGGATGGTTGTCTGTGTGTGAAACCAGTACACTTAGCGGTTCCTGTAGAAGAGAGAACACATCACGTAGTTCATATTTTCTGAACCAGTAGCATACAAGCCCGGCACCTGTACCGGCGGTAGACTATCGACGTCTCGAAAACAGATCGCGAGCATCTCTTCTTCTTTAACACGCTCCGAAGTCCCTTAAAGCGAGAATTAAATAGTAATCCCGAAAGATAGTCTATGTCATGTGAATTCTGAAAACTTCAACGACCAATACTCTTGAATCTGCTATCGAGGGAAAGGTTATTCTTACACCAACCCCGATGCTACACAGTGTCGAGCTTTGTTGATTCTAGACTACTATATCCTTCCCGGCAGTATCGAGTTATACTCCTTACTTGTTCTCTTGATATTGTCATTCCCTTTTCATCTATTCTTGTTATTCCAAGGTACTTTAGGAACATATTCAAGCCCTCGTGCTGTGCAGGAATATCAGCTGGGATTCCAATACCGTCAATCTTATATCCTCGTGGAGTCCGATACTCTGCAATTGTAACTACGATTCCACCGCCGTCTGAAAGCCCAAACACCCCTTGTATGACGCCCTTCCCAAAACTTCTCTCACCCACAAGAGCTGCTCTACAGCTATCTCGGAGGCCCCCTGCCAAAACCTCGCTACTGCTTGCGCTTTCATCGTCGATCAGAACGGCAAGGTCGATATTGCTATCAATGAACTGTTCCCCTCTGACAACCCGGGATTTGTACGACTCTTGGAGACCTCCAGCACGGGTGTTCCGACCACTTACAACGGCGACTGTGTGACCTTCACCTTCTAACAACCCTGCAATCTCTAAAGCTCCTTCGAAAACCCCACCATGGTTTCCCCGCAAATCAATTACAATCCACTCTGCACCATCCGCCAGAAGACGCTGCAAAGCTTTTGAAACTTCCGCACGACCTGAAGCTCGGAATTCAGACAGGCGAATGTAACCCATTCGTCCATCTGGCCGATCAACAGTCGTAACCTTGGTCACAGCCGCAGGTGAGCTTTCTGCTTGGTATCTGCGAGTGAGAGTTGTATCGCCAAGATCTCGAAATCGAACTCGCATAGCACTCCCATCTGGGCCTTGCATCCATTCCGCGACTTCAAAAGGTGAGACATCAGTAACATCACGACCATCCACTTCTAGAACCTGATCACCCCGCTTGACACCGGCTTTGCTTGCTGCAGTGTTTTTAGGTGGTTCCGTTGCAACTACAAGACGACCAGACGCATCGTTCGTCAGAAGCAGACCCACCCCGGAGACATCAAATTTTCTGAGCTGTTCCATTTGTTTCGGGTCGAGCACACGGGTATAGCGGTCATCCAATCTTGAGACAGCTTTTCTCAGTGCTCTATATGTCGAAGCCCGGTCTGGCAAGGGTGAATTTAGAAGCTTTTCTAGCTGACTTTGCCAGTCCAAATGATTGAAAGAAGGGTCTACGTAGTAATCGTTGACAAACTTCCATGCTTGTTCAGCGAATTCATGTTCCGCATCTCTCGTAACGTCAACTACTGGCGCTGCTCGAATGGTATGGATTGGGACCGAATATAAGGCAGCTGCTAGAGCGGTGGAGACAGCAACTTTTCGAAACGGCAGGTTAAATGCTGAAGCTACTGGACAAACAAAAGAGCTCTTAGGGCGATACATCTTCTTTACCATACGCAACCCACAAGTCCCGTTTGTACTCCCAAAAGCTGAATCTTCGAAAGGGGACGTCCACTGGGATATGTGAGCTTGGCTCTGCCTTATGCGAGATCCAAAAAAGCTTCTAGCTTCGCACCCTCGTGATCAGTCCAGAATCCGGACTTCTTAAAAAACAAAATCTACTACCCTTGGTACGGGTATATTTTTGCTGGTGTCAAGTTTCGTGATACAGGGGGGGGTCACGATATAGTGCCGAGTTTATTAGTGCCGGCTCCAATATAGTGCTACCCCAATCGCCATGGCACGACTTTTCCCGCCATAACGGGGATCAGGGCGCTATATTTTCAAAGCCTAACCAGGGCTGACATCCTATATTTCCCGACCCTAAATAGTGCCACCCCCTTTTCCATGGCAAGGGGTGGCACTATATAGTAGACCCCACTGTAACTACTCTATTAAAGCTTTCGTGGCAACGAGGGAAGTTGTCAACGCTCACTACCCTGTACAGGCATACGTATTGATGAACTTGCTCGCACAGCAAATCTTCTACAGCTCATACTGTTTTGTTTTGAAGACAGACTTTTTCTACCAGTAATCTTTCAAATGAACAGAAGAAGCCCGCTCACAACTCACGCGTTGGACACATCGTTAGGAAAACCAGCAGCCGGTCTTCAGGTTATGCTCTTTCGCATATGGTCGGGGAATGAAGCAACACTTATCACATCAAAAACTTGTGACAAAGATGGCCGTGTGACCGATCTCATGTCTGATTCTCAACTATGGATGACTGGAGTATATCGACTGCGGTTCGCAACGGGCAAATATTATGAGGCACAAGGACAGAAAAGCTTCTATCCTCATACAGATGTAACATTTAACGTAGAAGATCTTTCGGAGCACTACCACGTCCCTCTTCTTCTTAGCCCTTTTGGGTACAGCACGTATCGCGGCTCTTAGTTTGGGAGTCCATGTTCAGCAAGGGATGCGATGACGGAAGTCCCACCCTCATCCCTGTTTTGCTTCTCCGAGAAGCGTACGTGATTCAAGACGTCGACGTTTTGTTTGCGAACAAGGGCCTTAACCCCAAGGGTCAGAACCAAAATCTATTTGGATGTATTAGTAGGAGAAAAGTATGGGACGAGACTCTAAATTCGGTCAGTCTTATCTGTTTGATACAGTTTACGCTAGACTTTCCTCTTTCTTAAGCGTCAGAAGCTTGCCTATTCACAAAAGGCGCAAACCCTTTCGTACTCCTCTACGCAGTTAGCTGTTGTCATTCACGCGTGTCTCCTGTAAGTTTTCGTTTCCCCGATATGGTCAACTGTCCGCAACTCTTGCGCTATTGCTTCGCCATGAGATATGTCTCGACAAAGATGGCTCCGGGATTGTGCATCGTTCGGCTGATGATTGCGAGCGCTATAACTCTTGTAAATGTCAATCCCATCCTGAGCATGCTCATTAGTGTCATCCGGGATTTCTCTGAGATCCTCATCCTCAATAAAAGGATGCCGTAGATGATGAGCGTTTCCACCATATCCAACCTCAGGACAGTTTTGAGGGCTTGGAAGCGAATTCATACCAGGGCCCAGAGTTTCAGGTACTTCATCGTCTGCATGTTGAGACTCATGCAAAATGACATGGGACCCAACCTTAGCGCCAGAAAGGGAGTGAGATCCTGCTTGGAACATGAAGCCTTCGTCGGTATTATAACTTATCAAAACATCAGATTCCATTTGATGCTTTTCATTTCCGTCTTCATGATTTCGAGTCGCTGGTCTTGTCTTGACTTCCTCGTTTGTTTTGCTATCAATAATTCCCGAATGTTCTCTGCCCTCTGCACTACTGCTCGCCTGTTGACCTATAAAATCGCTGTTTGCATAGCTTTCTCTCTCAAATGGGTCAGAGTTCTTCAGTGACGAACCAGGTACATCACTAACGGACGCGGACCCTACTGCAACTTCGCGGTGAATCAGACCTGACCTCAAGCCTTCGGCATGATCCTGTGTGTCATCCTCAATTATCGTTTCCGTTATAGGGTTCTCTGATGCACAACCAGTAGGAATTATCGCTTTGCCCACTTCAGACTCTCCTGCGAAACCAACGTCACGTGCATTATGTACTTTCGCACTCTCATTAACTCGAAGTCTTTCTTCGCTCAATATGTCGTCCCGTGCGCGAATCCCTGAGTTTTCATCCGGGGAGAAGGAACCCGAAGTTTTTTCATCTGCACAAGCATACTGTTCTACAAATTCTCTACCCTCCTCGTTTGATCGAATGGAATTCTCTGGTATCTGCTCACTTGAGACATGATCTTTGAACGTATGTAGATCGAGAGCGTTTCCGTTTTCTGTGGGATTGTTTGGTACATTGTCGGGTGACCATCTTGTGCTCTTTGTCCACTCAAACTCAAAACGATTCATTAGACACACAACTGTCTCCCTCAGGGCCTGAATATCAACATGGACGTAAGCGTCTGACACTTGATCCTCACCACAGAGAAGATCGTCCATAAGGCCACGTTCATTTTTCAAAAACATTTCTAAGCTGTTTAGTACATACAAACCGCAGTCGTATTCATTCGTTTGAAGCGGAACCTTGGCTTTTAAAAGGGGAATAGCTGTCTTAAAACGATTCAAAAGGCTCTTTTTTTCCGCTTCATCGGCTTCAAGCTGCTTCTTGCGACAGAGCCACTCTTCCACGAGATACCGCCGTATTGAATCTCCAAAAGAAGTACCGCGAGAAGGATCCAATGAATCAAGGTATACAATCCTTGGGCGTTTGTACTCCTCGTAGTCTTCCCCCATTTTGTCCAGAAACTCATTCAGGTTGTGCAGGTTTGCGATGATGATCAGACTCCAATGGTAGGAATCGCATATTGGAACAAATACGAATTGCTTAGAAAAGATGTCAACGTCCTTCGTCCAACCTTTCACTCCTTCGTAATCAATGGGCTTCGTTCTTCGCAGGCGACCGAAAAAGAATGAGCTGAAGAATTTGGCTGTTACTTGCCGCTTTGGAGGTCGTCGCTGGAGTTCTACTTCTTGATGTTTGAAAAAGAAGTCTATAAGACTGTCATTGAGATACTTTTTGGCCTCCAGTCGACCACGTTCCTCTGCCGTAACACGTATCTTCCCTTTCTGACCACGTGGGTATTCGAAAATGAGGTGAGTAGGACCGCTATACGGTGCATCGATATTAAGTTCTTTCACTTCTTCCGCCACTTCCTCGCGGTCTAAAGACAAGACTTCCTCTGCCTCGGAAACGTCCCGCGGAGGCCTTGTTGTTGCACTTCCTCTCCTTCCCATCGCATGGTCCTTTTGATGTCTGGGAATGTATTTCAAATCATCGTCACAACCCAAACCCAATTGAGCATTGTCCATGTGGTTCGGTTCTTCCATGTTCGCGACGTAGTTTGCAAAATCGACTTCGTTGCACTCCACGTCTTCAATGCTGATAGGTCCGGAAGGTGCTTTTTCCCTTTGTCGATGGGGTGACGGATGAGATTCGCTAATTGATTTGTTCCATTGACTTGCTTCTCTCCTTTGACGATCTTCTTTCACTTGCCTTATCCCTTCATCTTTTTGACTAGAGGGCACACGCCTCGAGCTTTTTCGCTTGGCCGGAGTGCTTGTAAGAGCCTGTTCAGGGAGTCTCTTTCGCGGTGTTGTAGATCTACCTCCCCAGTCAACAGGGCGTTCGTGTTGCTGGTATCTCATTTCGCTTTCGCTCTCAAAAAACGTTGCAGGGCTACCCGCTTTATGCGCTCGTCTCTGCTGGGGTTCTGGAATGTTCGGGAAGGTCCGTTTTTCCACGTCAGACGAAGAACTGACGGATTGAATGTCATCTAGTTTGTTCTGGGGGTTGTTACGGCGCCGTCGAATTACTTCTTGCGTGGCATTATGTCTTCTTCTTGCTCTTGGGGCATCCGAAGGCGTTGGACCGGGCACATGCGACGGATCATCGCTATCAAGAGAGGGAACTGGTGGATGATGTACAGATGGGAGTCGTGGACAATTCCTTTCTTCGACGAGTCCATTTGCAATCGAACGAAGACCCGACCTTTTACGCGCAAAGGGTCTAGGGGGGGCTGCAGCATCGGGGGAAACAATTTCAAGAACCGAGTCATCGTTTTCAGCGTTGATGGCTGGCGGGGTACGCGACATTCCCTATTTAGTGGTTTTTGTGTCTCAACGTTCATGCAGAAACAAGCTAAGGCCAGTAGGTGATATTGCATCGCCGAACTCGCCGTCAGGGATATGACAGAAGTCTATAAGGAGAGAGCGTTGATGCGTCTCACGAGGTCTCGTTGTCTTCGCTAGAACAGAGGAAGAGAAAATGTACAGTTCAAGCGCAGCTGGAGATATGCACTATTGGTCAGGTACCTTGTTCAAGGAGCATGCTTCGTGCGACATAGACAGGAATGACTGGTCAAATGGAGTGCGCAGCGCTGCAAACTTCGCAGGGATTACGCAAGCTCCAGTATTGCGAATGTCTTGTGAAGATACCGTTATAGACAAGCGCGGATGAACAACTCGTGTACGCGAGGGGATAGCATTGCCCTCGCAGCGAGACCGAAAGTGAATCCTCGGGTGAGCGAAATAAACGAAGAGTTGGTCAACGAAGCAACGAGCCTTCGTGCTACGTACGCTTGCACCTTCGTATACTGTTTGCCAACGATTTGTGTCCGGAGCGAACGTCCCAGTGCGAAAATTACTGTTTTACAGGGGTAGAACGCTACACCCTACAAAAACGACAAAAACGGCGATGCGGGCCGAAGTGGGGAGTGCGCATCGCGATGCGAAATCAGTGATCAAATCAGAGGTGCTTTTTTCGATTTTCCATGACTTCAAATTTCACAAGGCCGGCAGGTGCAACATCCAGCTCATGCACGCCAGATCTTCCTCGCGACCTCCATTCAGACGCTGAATCTCATTCCGCACGATACGTTTTGCCGCACTCACGCACCCGCAGTCGTACCTCCCACGAACAACTTCTGAGGCTGCAACTGAGTTCAAACTGTCATCGCTCCTTTTTTCAATTGCGAGACAATAATGTCCCCAGATGTCTTCTCGTCGTTGATCTGCTTTGCATCGTTTACAGCACCGAGTCTCCTCCCGTCACCCACGAATACTTCCAGGCATCTTAGAGGCCTCTGTGTTTTTGCAAATGCTAAGAAAAGCCCGAACCAGAAGCGACAGTCAAGAACCTCGAAGAACAAGAGGGTTTCAACAAAAAACACGCAGTCTATAAAGGCAAGCACCCCGCCATCGAAGCAACCGTCCAGTTCCGTTAAATCAGCGGATGATGACGTACGAAGAGAACAAACGTCCGGAGAGTCAGGAGAAGCAACGCCTCATCGAGCAGTGACGCAGCCTTCTTTCAAAAAGATGGAAAACCCGGAAGATGACCCACTGGATGCTCCAACAGAGCCGCTAATCGTGCTCCCAAAGCTTAAAAAAGAACGAGTCCAGGCCCTTCGTTTTGATCCCAAGACGCAGCCAGACGAAGTCATCGAGTATTTCGCAGATGCCCAAAAGCGCGACGACTTCGCAGAGGTGATTATCGCAAACCGCGATTTCGTAACAGAAAACGTCTTGTATCGCTTCACCAGCGCTATTCTTCAAGTTGAGACAAGAGATTACAATCTTGACACCAGGGAGGAGGAAGCACGAAACATGCGCCAGTTGCGTAAGGAACTTATTGCTCACTGCTGGAGCTTGGATTTTCCACTCAAAGTTGGGGTTCAGCTTGCAGAAGAACGTTTACTGAATGTATTAAAGGGAGGGAACATAAAATCTGATGTCGGGAGGTACTGCGGTAATAGCACAATTGAAGTTGATTCGCTTTGGATTGTAATCTTTGCGGCTGTGGCCGCCTGGGAGGAACGTGGCCGAGAAAACGAAGAACTTGTCAATGTGGACATGCAAAAATCTCTGGCACTTGCTGCAGACGCCTGCAAGACATTGAAGACCGTGAAAGATTTGTTGAGTCCTTCGCTGAAAGCGGTTCAGGAAATTTTGACGTCGACAGATGCAGATGTTCAACGAAGTGCAGTTGAGGCGTTTGATGATGAGACTGTTGCTGAGCTATGCAACTTCACAGAAAGGATTCGGTTGCTACCGACTCCGGCATACGGCGCTCTCGTTCGTAGGTTGAGGTCAATCAGAGACTACGTGCGTTCTGAAAAGTACGGTATTAGTGCACCAACATTGGAGCCGTTCCGTTTCACTCCTTCTGAGATTAAGAGGGAATCAAGATTAGCAACGATGTCTGAGTCAACAAGGTCGATCTAGTCGAGATGTGTGTAAGGATAAAGGGAAGAACAGCATTTGGTGTTGTGAACAGTTAAGTTGGATGTATATCAGTGCCGGTTACTGTGCAGAAGCTTGGCTGTCATCGGGAACGATGACAATATCTAACGGCTCAGAATACACTTTCCGGTGGGCTTCTTGCACTTCAACCCACCACGAGAGTTCACCATAGGGCCAGGATGGGGCATGCTGGTGGGTAACAATCACAAGTGGAACTCCCTGTTGCCATTCAATGCGTCCATGGACATGGATAAAATCGCCAAGGGACATGGGCGAGGATGGTTGTGCGTCATCGTTCCACTGCAGACAGCGAGCTGTCGAGCTACCATCATCCACAAGAAATCTGGAGAACTTGTAGCACACAAATCACAGAGGGGTAAATTAGGCGCCTGCGTTGTTGACGACCGGGCGGTATATTCATGGCGTCTGAAGCTGCGGGACGTACTTTGCTGTGTTGAGCTAAGAAAACGATGATGCCCGCTATGTGCACCAAGCGAAGGGGGCGGGCCGGAAGATGCGGTGCGTATCTGTAGAAAGCGACAGCATTGGTGGGATGACTTTCGGGCTTCGTCAGTTGGCGTAACATGCAATTGAACATCTTCACGTGCGAATGAAACAAAGGGTCCAAGCCCCAGTTGAGATGATTGTCATAAAAAGAATCCATAGCTGCAGATACACGCGTCAGCGGGTCTGCGGCTTTGTACGGGTTGACGCGATGGCGGGACCGAACATGTTTTTGGTAAGCCCAATTGATTTTGCTCTGTTGGCAATCATTTTGGCTGTGTACTCCTTCGGCAGCTTGCCCGAGGCGGCAATGCGGGCCCAGCAGCCCCAACCAAACTTCGAAAGCGACTTGCGCACAATCTTGTCCATATCCGGCGTCCAATTACTAACGAAGCGCTTCTGTCTTTTAGCCCCTTTGACGGGCCTTTCGTTTGACGCTCTCGCAGCCCGCTCTGCCGGGCGCTTGAGAGACGCCCTCTCGCCCGATTCAGCGGGCTGTACGCGCAGGAAGAAGGATAAGGTCTCGGCCGAGAAGGGATCCAGAGGCTCGAGAGCGGCATGCGCGTTACACGGCTCATCGGCTGTGAGTGGAAGTGGAACGCGCAACGCGCGGCCACGCGCACGGAGAACGGCGAGGCCATCCGTATCAGATGCAACTTCCGGCGGCGACGGGCGTCTGTGATTCATTGAGCACGAGAGTAAGCCGAAATGCGCCTCTCGCACAACGAGCTCTGCCACGAGCCGCTGACTTGTACAGCTGAGAGAGACAGTGTCGCGGAATTGCGGCCCGTCAAAATCATGCTGTGCCTGTCAAGCTGCACACGCGGCACATGACCCCCTGCGCCGTCTGTGGAAAGGGAAAGCGTTCCATAGGCCATTTCTCCACGCTCATGGCGGAGCGACCGCAGCCGTCCGCACGCCCGCACTCGCTGCCCGCCCATGCCGTCGCTCCGCAACGAACCAGAAAGGGGCGGATGTCTCACCTCACGCCGCTGCTTACAGTCGCTGGAATCACTCTCATCTTTATCACTCTGTGCATAGATATCTCACTCGTGCGTCCACACCAGCTAGCTGCAGCGCTCGCCGCCCCGGTCACGCGAACTAGTTACCCCTCGTCTTATCTCCTTAACTCGCACTCTTCCTATTCGGCCGCCATGTCGAAACCCACCGCGTTCACCAGACGCTCCACCGCAGCCGGCAGTTCTCGCCAGCAGAGGCCGCCCTCCAAGAAGGAAGTAGGCAATGCCGGCTGGACGCTCATCCACTCAATCGCTGCTAATTTCCCAGAAAACCCCTCAGAAAGGGAGAAGCACCATGCCAGGGCCTTTTTGCGCAGCATGACAAAACTTTACCCATGCAAAAGGTGCCGCCAGCATTTCAGCAAATATATCGCTTCAACGCCGCCGGATCTGTCTAGCAGAGAGTCCTTCATGTTGTGGGCTTGTGGTGCACATAATGCCGTCAATCAGAGACAGGGCAAGCGTGTCTTTCCCTGCGATTTGAAAGCACTTGAAGCCAGGTGGGGCGACTGTGGCTGTTCACTCAAAAAGTAACCCAAACATCGCCCATATACACTTTAAACTCACGCTGCCGACTATTTCATCAAGTTCTCTCTGCTCGTATTTGTCTGCGCACTAAAAATGCTTTCCTTGCCTTTCTCGTCGCTCTCCTCATCCTCATCTGCGTCCTCCACCTCTACAATGAGCGCTGAGTCGCCGCCGTCCTCCATGTCATCAACAATAATTGCATCATCCACGGATGCGTCCAGCTCAAGGTCTTGGTCGAACAGGTCGCTCTCATAGCCATTCATAGGCTGGTTGTCTTGACTTAGATTCGCCAACTCACGCTTTCTCTCATTCTCTGCTGCAATCATGTTTAAAATGTTCACGGTGTTCACTGCCTCGACCATCTGACTTTCTTCAAACATCAATTCAGGAGTATGCTTCAGGTAAACTCGACGAGCCAGTTCTACTCGTAATTGCTTTCTTGCGCTTCGAAGCCACTTCATTGTATTGTCCTTCTGCTCATTGCTGCCCATGATAGACACCTGCACGCGTGCATGTCTCAAATCGTCAGAGCATCGAACGTCGACAACACTCAAAAGTTGTGGACCCTGACTCTTGTCAGAGAAAAATGCTCGTCTATATCCGTCATCAATTACAACAGAAATCTCACGCTTGACGAGTTCAGATACTCGATTCGGTCTTCGTCCATCTCCGAAACGTCGATCTCGATTCTTTGATCCACGACGGCAGTATACTTTACACCTTTGTGGTGTTGTGTTCTGCACTACCCAAAGTGGGTTCGGTTGTGGTGCACACTTCCTTGTAAATGAGATTTTTGAAAAAGAAAACTTTGTGAAGCCTATCGCCCCTGTAGCAAACCCGAGAGCTTCCATTCTGAAAGGCGTTATTGCCACAATCTAGACACGACGTTCTAACTCCAACTTTGGGGTTGGAGTCCAGAATTCAGAGACGCACCTAATCACTACTGAACATTTGCAATTCTTATCGAAAGAGCCAAAGCGCAGGTGTTGGTGACTTCTTTTGTATGACAGGGAAGGGCGAAAGAAGCACAGCGGATTTGTAGCCGAGGAGACTTAAAGCAGATTTGCTTGATCTCCTTGGCCGTGGGTGCAATCGAACGCAGTGATTTTAGTTGTTTTGCCTGGCACGCGTGCTGTGCCATGTTCTGTGAAAATACTGTAACCGAGCATCACGTGATCCGCATGATCTCGTCGACAAGAACGCCTCCCACGTTATCTACCTTCGTATCCCCTCGAATCTGATGGACTGAGGGCCTCGGAGCTACCGTCGTACCTGTAAGATACACTGTACTGAACTTGGCTTAACCCAGGAATCTACTGCTCATCACAGGTTGCGCGAGGCTATAACCACCTATAACCACCGCCAGCTTGGAAAAAGATGTGTGCATCTTTCGTGCCAGGGCGCTTTCTGTTTGGAAACCGTATATTCGTTCCGTCTAGACCTAGCACACTGGTCGTGAATGCGTGTGCGCAACACAGTTCGTCAGTTCCAGATCCGAAGCAGACAGCGAGAGAACGAAGGCGAGCGACAATTTTGGCACGAGTAAATGCGCATAGAAGCTTGAAACGTGAACTGGACAAAAGATCAGGCACTTTAGTTGGGGCAGTCGTTACATTACCCCCTTACATTCGGGAAAGATGCTCCCTAACACCTAAGTTGGCAAGAGTAAAGGTGTTCTTGGAGAAATCTGATTTAAGCGATGTTAATCTGTTTAGGAGGCGCGTCAGGTCGGGCCTAGTGCATATTTTCCCCGAATTAGAAGAACGCGGTCTTCTTCGCGTTTCTGATGGGTTCGATTTAAAAGTGGGGGGTAGTAAGGCTATTCAAGACGTTGAAAATCTAAAAAGCGGGTTGGAGAGGTGCGAAAAGGCGGGCTCTCCTGTCTTCGTCGAGGTCATACCGCACAACCTCCCACCCCCGAAACAACCATTTTCGGATAGGGTCGAGAAAGTGAGAAAAAAGGCTCAAATCGCGGAACAGAATCCTGATGAGCTTTTGAAGATGATAAGCTTCTACATGTTCGTGAATATTGAAAGGCCTGATGTGTTCAGCAATTTGTTACGCAGAGTATGGTCATGGATGGGAGTGAAAGGGAGGGTGTACGTTGCCACTGAAGGCGTGAACGCGCAGTTGGCTGTTCCTAGATCAGTTCTGGTGGACTTTCGAGAAGCTATGAATGGCTCGTGGATAGAGCGTGGTGAGTCGATCATCCCGAGCGAGATTGTTGGGGCTTTCCTGAACGAAGATCGCATGGTGAAGAAGGAAGAGCAACCTTTTGGGAAACTACACGTAAAGCCCCGAGAGAAAATCCTCGTCGATGGGTTTCGGGAGCCACTGGATTGGAAACAAGCGGGTAAGTCAATACCCCCAGAAGAGTGGCATCAGCTTTTAAAATCTAAATCAGAGGATTACGTCTTGCTTGACTGTCGCAATGACTATGAGAGTGATATCGGACGTTTTGAAGGAGCTGAACCGCTAAACACGCCCACCTTTCGAGATTCTTGGGAAGAGCTTGAGAAGCGATTAAGCAAGGAAAACCGAAGTAAGAAGATCTTGACATATTGCACCGGTGGCATCCGATGTGTCAAAGTCAATGCTTTCCTTGAACAGAGGATGGGATTCTCGAATACGGGCCGACTTCAGGGCGGAATTGTTTCATACGCTCGCAATCTCCGAGAGACTGGACGTTTGGATGAGTCGACTTTCAAAGGCGTGAATCATGTTTTTGATGGTCGCATGGGAGAAGTTATTACCTCGGATATGCTCGAGAAATGCATCACTTGCGGTCAGCCATGTAATATCCAAACGGATTGCGCAAACGTTCAGTGTCCTAGACCATTTGACTCCCGTATTTTCGTCCAGTGCGAGGAATGTGCAGTAGTCATGAAAGGAGCATGTTCTCCGGAATGTGTTGACGCAGTTCGGGCACCAACGAGGCAGACAAACCCAGACGTAAACCTTCTTCCGCCTATTTCCCGAGAATCCGAGCGCTATGCCGAAGCGCTTACAAGCTCAGCCGTGCCGGAACTCATGGACGTGAGACGTCGCACGGAGGCTGAGTTTCCAGAAAGAATTCGAATGCTGAGCTCCAATGCTCAAGCATCCCTTCTCCGTTTACTAGTTCAAATATCAGGGGCGAAGCGAGTTTTGGAAATTGGTACATTTACTGGACTCGCAACCCTTGCGATGGCGTCCGGAGTTCCAGCTGGAGGACTGGTTGTCACATGCGAACGTGATGAGACCGCGGCATCAATTGCAGAGGAGTTTTTTACAAAGAACGAGGAATACCGGGGCAAAATTCGGTTACATCGCGGACACGCTGTTGATTTCTTGGAACAGTTTCATGTGAACAAATGTGAACCATTTGATTTCGCTTTTGTGGACGCAGACAAAGGTGGATACCTCGCTTACGCCAAGAAACTATTAGATTACAATCTTGTACGGAGCGGAGGCCTTCTAGTTTTCGACAACGTTCTCTTCCGTGGGGAAGTTGCAGAAGTATGGACGGAAGAAACTTCCGGCATCCGAAACGGACAAGATCATTTTCATCCTCAAAGACTGAAAAATCTCAGTAATGCTCGTCAGACTGCAAAGAAGCTGCATGCGTTCAATAGGTACATACAGAAAGAAGACAGATTAGAACAGGTCATTCTACCTTTTCGAGATGGACTAACCGTTGCTAGACGAACAGATTAGGCAATGTGCGCAGATATCTGCACAAGTGAAAAGTACTGACAAGTCTCTCTCTCTTCGAGGTGTAAAGATACACCTTTGAATGAAGATAGTAGTGAAGGCTTAGACCTCTTGAGATGCATCACCCTTTGACTTCTTGCGCGGCATTAGAACTTGGTGAATGTTCGGAAGCACACCACCGCTTGCAATCGTTACGTTGCCGAGAAGTTTGTTGAGCTCTTCATCATTGCGGACGGCAAGTTGAATATGACGGGGGATGATACGAGTCTTCTTGTTGTCACGAGCAGCGTTGCCAGCCAGTTCAAGAACTTCAGCGGTAAGATACTCCATCACAGCAGCCATGTAGACAGGAGCACCGGCACCAACACGATCAGCGTAACCGCCTTTGCGAAGGAAGCGGTGAATACGACCTACGGGGAACTGGAGGCCAGCTTTGCTAGAACGAGATTGCGCAGCCTTCTTGGGAGCCATTTCGAGGAATGCGGCAGATGCTTACGGTGACAAACAGATGAGAGGGTAGCACAGCGGACTTGCGATGGGTGGGGCAAGGAGAAAGTTCTCGGAGGGGTGGCAATGTCTTTAAATAAGTCAATGAATACACTTCCATTCTCAGCAAGAAGGAAACCTGAGCAGTAACTGCACTTTCAAGTTGAACAAATGCAAACTCCCGTTTTTTCTGGGGACAGGCTAAACAACCAATCAGAGTTCAAGACCAAAGTTCTACTACATCAACATTAAGAACGGGACACTCAATACAACCAATGACAAAGCAGAACGGGAAGTTTCAAGTTTAAAATGCACTGGTCATAGAGTTCAACCAATAGGAAGGCTAATTTTGCGCGCCAAATCTGACCACCTTGTAGACAAAACTTAGCTGACCGCGAAATACCGACTACACCCTAGATGGGATAGACAACGACCTTGTACTTAAACGCACCCAACGACACGCCGTCCAACTCTTTGGGTGCATCAATTATCCCATCACAACATTTCTCATCGTTTGTTCTCGTTGCTGTCAGAAAACCGTTGTGTTTCGTATTGTTCAACAACACAGTTGCAATGGCTCCCAAGGGCAAGAGCGTTCCTGTCGCTGAGAAGAAGGTCGCCAAGAAGGGCATGGCTGGAGGTACGGAGAAGACTACCAGAAAGAAGAAGCGCAGCGAATCATACTCTATTTACATTTATAAGGTGCTGAAACAAGTTCATCCGGATACCGGCATCTCCTCCAAGGCGATGAGTATAATGAATTCGTTTGTGGCTGATCTTTTCGAAAGGATTGCCACTGAAGCCGCCAAGCTGGCGTCCTACAACAATACCAAGACGCTCACTTCTCGAGAAATTCAAACCGCTGTCCGTCTCCTTCTCCCCGGCGAGCTTGCAAAACACGCTGTCTCGGAAGGTACCAAGGCCGTCACCAAGTACAGCTCAAGCTAAGTGTCTGGTCTAACTGGAGTGATCTATTGGTTTCATTCTTTAGTCACATCAAGGGTGTATTTTTACACCTCGGATTGAAGAAGTTTGTCAGTGCCAGATATGTCACGAACAGGGCTGCTCTTGTACTAATTGAGCTGCTCATGATATGTGACTTGTAGCATTATCCCAAGTGGACAATATGACTTAAGCCACATTCGTCTTTTCGATGAAGCTCGTTAGACGAATTTCCCTTTTTATATGGGGGTCGAACTGCGAACATACTGCAAACTCACAGCGTTTTGAGCTTGAAGATGCCCCGTAGAAGTCCCTCGTGGTAGAACGAATCTGCGAAGAGTCTTGCTCCGAAACAAAACATATGTGCGGAATATGTGTACCGTTAGCAAGGCTGTATGAGTCTTGTTCCCTCTCTCGGCAAATAAATCTGTTCTAGCTGTTCTGCAACGTTAAGCGATACCTGATTGTAAACAATTTTGTTCGTTGCACAGCCTTGGCAAACCTTGTTTCCGTGGGAGCCGTAGAACTGGGATTTGATTGTCTCAGTTCGAAGAAACACCTCGAGGCGCCATGAGACGTGCTGATCATCGTTATGATAATGATTCCTTCTTTGCGTATGACTTTTGGTTTGTTGCGCTGTTAGCCCTGGCGGACGATGATTCTGGTTTAAGACCACGAGTGGAAATCTCGCAGCCTTCTGTTGCGAAAGTAAATTCTTTTTCAGCTGATTTCAAACTCTGTTATCTACTTCGTACCTTGTAAATTCCCATGTCAAAGTCACAACCGCGATCAAAAGGATTCGCTTGGAGTTCTGTTCAGACCGTGATAAGCGCGGCTACAACCGTCATGCCCAAGAACCTGTGCCTGGTTTGCAATGAGAAACAAGCGAAATATAAGTGCCCTACGTGTCGTCTTCCATTGTGAGTTACGTTATCAACCTAAGAACATGTTACACCATTTAAGAGCTGTTGCTGACTAGACGCTTTGTTTCTGAAAAGTTGCTCCGTCCCGTGTTCCAAAGTCCACAAACAGACAAATTGCGCTCCGCCGCCCCCCGCCGCAACCCCAGCACTGAAGATAGTCGACGAAAAAGCAGCTCAAAGACAACAACATGAAGAGAGCTTGCCAGAAGACCTACTCCTGCTGAAGACAGAACAACTGCGAAGCTTGGATACTCATAAAGAGGTACAGAGAAAACTTCGTGACGATCGACTATTAGCAGTTCTCCAACGTATTGACTCTTCATCAAACCGTGTGAAGGAACTGGAGAAAGAAATGAAGGACCCAGCATTCTTAGAGTTTTGCGATGACATCCTGGAAGCTCTGGATTGCAAAGTAATGCCAGATGCGCCTCTCACCCTGGAAGAGACGCTTCGATTGAAGTTGGAGAGCTTAAAATCTGAACATGACTAGTGCTGTGAGCAAAGCAATACTCACTTCGAACGGTGAAGCGCTAACGTCGCCAGGACAACCACTCGCACCTGAACAAAACGAAATTCAAATCTCCTTTACCGAAGACTGGCGAAAGATTAACGATTATGATTATCGTAAGAGCTGACTCATGACACATGACGCTTCTGATCTAAAAACATTTTCCTTCATGAGTGCTAGGCTGCTTGGTATGTGTTCAGGAATGTGGACAGATATAAATTCATTGGCTATGGAAGCGATGATGTTCGAGTTCATTCAGAATGTATCATACCGCCATTGATAAACAGAGGTTTTCTTCTTCTTTCTGTTGCACTCGCTTTTGGTAAGCAATAGGGTTTTGCTTCAAGACCTTGACGACTTGAGCATGGCTCTTTTTATACACACAAGGACATTCTGAGGGCCATACATATTGCTTTTCTCTCCTTTATTGACTGTGTTGTCAAAGAACTGCATTTTTTCTCTTTTTTTTGACAGAGAAGCCCAGTATTTCACTTCTTCATCGCTGACATCAAAGCGCCCCTCGAATCTGAAGCAGCTCTCTCTAGAAACCTAAGAAGATGTACCATTACTGACTGGAATGTCATGTTTGAGACGTTGAAGCACAATGGCAACACATCGTTCAACAGTGTTTAAATTCTTTGCAACATTCGCATCAAACTGCTCTTTTGTTAATTCAGTGTCTGCCAATCCGTTTGCCATGTTATCAACCATAGCAAGAATTGCGTACGAAATCCCCAATTCCTTCGCAATTGTTGCTTCTGTTGCGCCAGTCATCCCAATTATATCTCCAAGAGATGACAAAAACCGAATTTCTGCTTTGGTTTCAAAACGTGGACCAACGGTCTGCACATAAACAGCGCTAGTGCTTCGCAGATTCAGAGCTTCCTCTTCGGAGAGTATATTAATCAGTTTCGTTCTGAGCTCAGCATCAATCCCTGGGACAATATGCGCTCTTGCATCATCGTAGTATGACACCGATGGCCCAAACAAATAGAAGTAATCATCAGGAACCACAACAGTACCAATTTGAATGTCTTTCGAAAGAGAACCCACACAGCACACAGCTATAATCCTATCAACACCTTCAGCGACCATGGCTGCCATGTTTGCTCGAAAATTGACGAGGTGGGGAGGTCGGTATACATTTTTTCCTGCTGCTCCGTCGGCGTGATGGCGTTGAACAAACACAACTGAGTCGGATTTTTGCGGGTCACAATGAACGATGGCATCACCATGTGGCGTAGCAACAGTTTTGGGCTGCAGGGATGAAAACAAATCACTCTTCAGCAGACTTGTCCCACCGAGAATGGCCAGCTTTCCCATTTCTCCAGATACGTGTACAGTTAACTTGAAAGCCTTCCAGCCTTTCCTGGAAATGAAAAATTCGTCTAATGATATAAAGTTCGGGGCGCTTTCAAAAGCAGAATCTGCTCTCGCTAGGGTAATTTAGAAGGCCACTTCGTATAAACGATTCCGCTGCTAGGTCAAATATCAATTCTGAAGCAGAGCGAGGGCTTCGTTAGATACAGAGTCTCCTCACCTCCTCGAAAAAACAAAAAAACTACCCCTGTGTATGCTCAACAAGCAAGAGTTACGATTGCCATTGAGAACACGCCTGAGCCTCAGACTCTGAGGGTTAGCTCCCTACGGGATAAGTTTCCAGTTCGAGTTCTGTTGCGCAACCACCTTTGTCCTTTGTGGAATAATAAAATGGTCGCGTGAGCCCGTCATGCTCTTTTGATCCGTTGTGACCGCATTGATCATAAATCCTTTTTATGTTTCCAAAAGCCAAAGATGAGTCTTTAGATTTCGGAGCTGTTGTGACTCGTATGACAGCTCCGAGTTTTTGGCTTTTGTGAGACGTGCACCAAGGGTACAAGGGTAGGTATTTCGATGATCGAAGTTTGATCATGTTCATATGATATGAAATAGGCGGACGTATCCGGGATACCCAAGGAATCAACTTCCAGGTAAACGTATCTCGAGACCCATTGAACAGAACATCATCCACGCTAGAGTGCGAGGAGCGAGAGCAAGTTCTCAACGCCCCTTCAGTTGATATCAACAGTTTCACACTTATCTTACTATTGAACGACATATCTGCTGCGAGCTGTTTGGGTAGTCTCTGTAATGGGTAAGAAAGGGAAGAAGAAGCAGGGGATTGGAAAAGCAAAAACGGAGGCAAAAGCAGCAAAGAAAGCTCAGAAGGCGGCAAAGAAAGCTCGTGAAACAGATGGAGAAGTAAGTCCTGTAATGAAACTTCAGCGATAGTCCAATTATTCCTCTAGTGTTAGTTCTAACCTTACTTCCGTATCACCGCACAGGATGTTGAAGCAATTCTGGCGGAGATTTTGGCACAAGAGGCCGAGGCAGTCAAAGTAGCAGAACTGCAGGATGTAGAGCCACCGTCACCACGTGCTGCGTTTACACTCATAGCGAATCCACGAGACGAAAGCGAACTCATCATATTCGGAGGCGAGCGATATACAGGCGACAAAGCCGAATTCTTCAGTGATCTATATGTTTACAATATCCTGAAGAATTCATGGACCAGATATGACTCCCCAAATAGGCCGCCACCACGAAGCTCGCATGCCGTAGCTGTGCATAAAAACATGATGTACATTTTCGGGGGTGAGTTTAGCAATCCCAGCTTGACACAATACCGTCATTACCGCGATCTCTGGCGTCTTGACCTCGAAGATATGAGCTGGGAACGCATAGAGCTCCGCGGTGGTCCCTCAGGACGTTCCGGGCATCGTATGTGCGTCGCAAACAATAGGCTGATCGTATTCGGTGGCTTTTTTGACACGGGCTTCGAGAACAAATACTTGAACGATCTGTACTACATGGATCTTTCTTTGGATGAACTCAAATGGGTTAAAGTTGAAACGAATGCTGTGGATATTGTTCCGTCAAAACGATCTGGGTATCAGTGGGTTGTTTACGGCACTGACGTGATTTTGTATGGCGGATATTGTAAGGAAACACTTAAAAAGGCAAAAACTGTTTCCCACAAGGGCAAGAAGAAAGGCGGTACAGCTGTTGAAGAATCTATGGTCGCTCAAGGAATGGTTCTTTCTGACATATACAAGCTTTCTGCGTTGAACATGAAGTGGTCAAAGATGAAGCGAAGTGGGTATGGTCCCGCTCGACGTGCCGGCTTTTCCATGATTCTTCATAAGGCAAATGCTGTTGTGTTTGGAGGTGTTGAAGACGACGAAACGGAGGAGAATATGGCATCTGTGTTCTACAATGACCTCTTTGCGCTGAATCTTGAAAAGAGGAAATGGTACCCCATGACTTTGAGACGAAAGAAAGCGAAGAAAGGACGACGTAGGAAAGCACGTGAGGAAAACGCAGCTATTGCTGACCAGTCGCCCGCAGAAGCAGGTCCTGCTCCTCACGATGGCATGGAGATGATGGATGTCGATGATTCGCAAGCTCTGGAGCACGACGATGAAAAGGAGCTAGATACTGATACACTAGAAGCTGCCCTAATGTCTGAGCGAGGTGAAGTGTTGCCGTGTCCAAGATTTAATGCAGCTGTCGCGATCCAAAAGAATATTCTGTACATCATGGGAGGTGTTGTAGAAAAGGAGCAGCAGGAGATTACGTTAGACGACATCTGGGCAATAGACCTGAACAAATTGGACGAATATAGAGAAGTGAAGTCTTTGAGTCCTGGATGCCTAGAGTGGATGGAATCCGATGGTGAAGACGAAGATGTCGAGGAAGGAAGTGATGCTGAAGAGAAAAGCAATTCAGTATCAGATGATGTGGACATGGAAGACGAGGAAGAGGAAGAGGAAAGGCAAAGGCGTAGAGGTGGGAGACGAGAACGGCTTCGCGCTCGTGTTCAAGACACAGAGAATGAACATTTCACGCCGCGAGTTAATGAGTCCCTAAAGGACTTCTTTGAACGTACGAAATCGTACTGGATTGGAGAAGTTCATGAGGCACTTGGAGAGAGTGGCAAAGCTCTCCGAAGAGTTGCTTTTGAATGGGCTTTCAGAAGATACTGGGAGATTAAACCTACTCTAAAAGAGCTTGAAGAAATAGAAGCACAAATTGCTCGGGAGGAAGCTCTGGAGCGAGAATTTCAAAAAGCTCAGCTAGAGCAGAAGCGGACCCGAGGGAGACGCTGATGTGATTAGTAATGAGAACGTTAGCTTTTTGGAACTTCATCTTAGAAAGATGGTTTCGTTTTCTTCAGGCTAGTGACTACTCTCATCATGCTGCTACATTTGAACTTCAAATGAAAAGGACAACAGAGAGGGTGATACGTTAAAAGTGTTGTAGTCGTGAATGCCCCTTCGGAATGGAGTCTTACCCCCTATTAAATAGAAATCAAACACTAAAATCTTTCTCTCCGTCTGCTTTTGATAGTATAAGGTACTGGTACTTCAACGAGTCCCAAAACATAATGAAGTGTACCGTGCTACACTTGCTCTATTGCCATGAATGTTCCAGACATTGTATTGGGGATACATCGAAAGGCTCGGCGCGGGCAGTCTTATCTCGTTCGCGACGAGAAAAGAACTGTAAACTGTACTGGACTGCTGATATCACAACAGCTGGAGTATCCTTCATGATGGAGTTGCCTAGAGACCTCCGCAACGTGAATTGTGCACCAAAAGAGCACGTCTTGTGTCCATGAAACCAGATCTGGGTGTTTAGGAGCAAGCCTCTGGGCTTTCCCTCTTTACGTGCTATCATCAAGCAGGTGGACCACCTACGTGTTGGTGCCTAATTAGGAGTGATGGCCACCTCCTAAAATTTGAATAATTTCTTGCGAGAAACGCCATGCGTATTTAAGTTCGCGATTTTGCCGCCTATGCCGATGGAATCGCCGATATTGCCAGTAAGAGGGTTAGAACGCTACCTTGTACCCTAGGCATCCGGGTTCTCTTCTCCACAGAGATAAGCAACGCTCATTGAAGCCTCTAGAGAAAATATTCGTTCAGCCTTTGCTACTTTGCTTGTCGGGACCCTCGTGCTAATCAAGGGGAAACCTTGGCTTTTATAAACTTTCCGCTTGGATTGAAGGGTTGTCTTCCGCTGAACCTTTGTTTGGGTTGAATTTCCACTGCCGGCTGTCGATACGGATACTCCGAAATTCGCTTACAATTACCAAGCTTATCAGCCGAGTATACTAATCTCCAAGCTTAAGGTATGGCTTAACTTCGTGGGCCCAACATGGGCATGAGAAACGATAGCCTCCGTCAACGCTATCTGGAGGTTCTTAATTCTGATACCCCAGCCAATATCGATTCGCTCCGACGGCTTGTTTTGCTTGAAGGGTTCCCTAGTGACGCGAATGATCTGAACACCGCAGACTTCGGCCGATGTTCTCTTCGCGGGATAATTTGGAAGGCATTGCTAGGGATTGGAGTTGTCGACGTTCATGAATACGCCACTCTAGTTCGGAAGGGGCCTTCTGCGGAGGATTCAAGGGTTAGAGAAGATGCCCGTCGAACTTTCTCGAAAAGCGATGACTTCACAACCCGGGTCCCAACAGAGAAGATTATACGAGTGCTCAACGCGTACGTTTGGGCGTGCGACAACCAAAGAGGCATATACGCGCAAAGCATGAGTCTGCTTGCAGCACCTTTTCTGTACGTCATGCCGGAACCCGATGCTTTTCACTGCTTTCGTATCTTTCTAGAGCGCAAGGTTCCATCGTATGTGAAACGATACTCTGGAGCACGATATGGTTGTGAACTTCTTGAGAAATGTCTCATGGCAACTCATCCTAAGCTGCACCAATTGTTCGCTAAGCATGGTTTAAATCCTGAAGTTTACGCATTCCCGTCAATATCATCGCTTGGAGCTTGTGTTCAACCCATGTCAGACACCGTGCGACTGTGGGATGTGCAACTGGCGTACGGGGTTCACATGCATATTCTATTCACGTTAGCCAGATTGCACCTAGCCAGCGACGCCATTTTTGATTCTGCTCGCAACTCATCGTCAACGCCGCTCATAACCCGGGAACTGGAGCAAGGGCTTGGTCTTGACGCTGAGACAGTCTTAGCAAAGGCAGTACCGCTGGTCGGGAAGCTCAATTCTGTCCTGTACTCCCAACTAGTGTCGCATTCGGTGAGCCTTCCGGAAGAATCAAGAGGTACGCTACGGCTTGGCCCAGCTCTCGACAGACGTGTTATGGAACGCTTCGACTTGGTGCAGACAATGAAGAGCCCCCTTCCATCCGCATCACCAACGAGAACCTCAGAAGATGGTCATGGTTCTTCGAGTACATCTAACAATAACGAAGGAAAATGACCATTCGGTAATCTTCCGCATCACCTCGTGTCAGTCTGACATATAGACACTTAATGAGTATTATTCGAGGAGATGAGAGTGATAGAACATGTTCTCTGGGATATGAATACAGTTCTAAAGTGCGAAAGTTGTATAGTCGCGATTGAGCGCTCAAGAGTTCGCCAGCGTTCATGTAAATATTTGTTCTTGTGGCTCGAAAGGTGAACGATATGCACCAAGGGGCCATTCAACATCCAACCCCGTTTGCAATATCTAGAACCTGATGCCATAGGTCGGATGTATTTGATGGAATGAGTTCCCTTCTTTAAAGTCTATGTTTGTACAACTCGAGCTGTCGTTTTCTTCGCATAACTCCATCGAAATCTTTATCACTTTGTCTTTGAGGATTGGGGGTGTTCAATTTCAATTAGGCTGCGACAAAATAATCGGCCTTCAGTTTCATTCTTCTCCACACTGGGCGAATTACGCTTCAATGGTAGCCCGTTCTTTCTAGCGATGTCTTTCGTAGTTTCGCTAACCTTTCCACTTTTAACAGGTGTGTTTTCCGTCTCTTTTTCACGTAATCCGCGACGGATCACCAGCAATGTGTCCATGAATTGGGTGAGTCTGGACGTAACGGATCCTTGGACGTCCACAGCACCCTGGAAGACCTCCGAAAGTGCCCCTGTAACATCACTGAATTTAATAATATCTGTGTGCTTCCTGAAAACGTCGTTGTGATTCGTATCAGAAAGTTTACGTTCAGTATCCCCGTTTTTCTCGTTGGATACTCGAAACTCATCTTGCCACGCGTTTCCGAGAAGCCGTTCAAGATTACCATTTTGCTTGCTGTTCTGGACAACCGGAGCGGGAGTTGATATCTCTTCGGTAACTGCGGAACTTGTATCTTCAGTTGACTCATAGGTGTTATGCACGGTAGCTTTTAGATTTGAATCAAACGATACGAGCGATCGAGTAGAACAAATTGAAGCATTTCCAAGCTGAACAAACACTAATGCAGCGACTTTGAGACCCGGAGATAAACGGAACACGTTTGTCGGTACTGGAGATCCTCCATGAAAGACAGCGATTGCGGTATCCAATTTGTTTAACATCTCTTGATCCGAATGACATAACCCTTTGCGTTTCCCAGTTAGATTTTGATGCAACACTTCATGGTTCAAGTCCTTCGCTGCTTCTTTGGCTCTTAATTCCTTCTTTTCCGGAGCGCTAGAACCCATTTCTCCTGTGTCGCCATCGATAGACCCCTTATTACTGGAAGCTAATAGCTCGCCCATAGCGATATTGCCAGAATGAGGTTCACGATTTGCACGATTGTCGTCGTCATCGAGACAGAGCAGGTTCGAAGATGCGACCAGCGGCGGAATGTGGATCGATATCGCGATTCGGTTCGAATCTTCGTCCACCACCAGACTGCGAGGATCACAATAAAACCTATGTGACCACCATATACCTTGGGTAATCACATTCCACGCATACAAACAGTTCTTGGTAGTGGCCAGAAGAATTGGCACCCTACCGCCAATGAAAACTAGCTTTCGGACAAGCTCATGATGTGGAGGATGTACCAGCACTCGCAAAAGTTCGAGATTGATCTTAGAATTGGTAGCCAAGGACTCTCTTTCTTTGTCATTCGTTACTTCCATTGACTTGGGGTCTTCCAAGCCTTCCGTGGTTTCAATCGCCCATATTGTTATAACGTTTCCATAGGCGACGGCCTGCAAAGAGCCATCTGCCGAAAAGGCAACAGCATGAGATGGCAACCCCTTGTACGACTTTTCGGACTCGCAACGCCACGAGTTTGTTTCTGAAGCAGTGTCACACCATAATCTGGCTGTACCACAAGACGAAGTTGTTAACAAATGCGGTAGACTAGGGTGGAACGACATATCTGTTACGGGATTTCCTGAACCATGCGGTTCGTTTATCACGGTTACTAGATTAAAGCCCCCATTTGCTGCTCGGTTCCACAGCCTCAGATTGTATACACCTTTCTTCGCGCCGTAAAATTTGGTGTCGACGGCTCGCAAATCTTGATGATCAATGGTAGCGATCAAATCCCTTTCTTTGTGAACGGCGATGGAGGTGACCAAAAGCTCATCTGGGCGATCATGCTTTTCATCTCTTAGTTTTTGCTCGGAGATGCTGTTTCTTGGAGCCACCGCATGTTCATCTACCTGTTCACCCGTACAGACATCAAACAACTGAATAGTAGGTCCAGTTCCAGTTAACCAAAGTCTTGATGGATTCGTTCTATCGTTCACCGCGGCAAAGTGGTTTAGGAGAGAAGGATCCACTCTGGATGAAAAAAGATGTCTTGGGTTGTCCTGAGAGATGTGGAGGAGCCGAGATGCGACGCCACGAATTGTTTCCACTACAACACCAGTACGTTGATCAATAATACGCACGGCATTATCTGCGTGTGTCGTAGCGTAAACCTTCTCGTCCGGAGAAACTGCTATTCCTACAATGGGAGCTCTGAGATTAGGAAGAAAAGTTTTGATTCCAAAACTTGTTCGGCTCATCTGCCATGAGACAAGCACTGTCTCATTCCCACCAGAGAGTAGCACTCGACCCTGATGGCAAAAACTTAGGCCTTGTACGGCAGAAGGATGCCAATGAAGCTTGGAGACACCTAGTGAGCTCGGTTGACGAATGTTTCTCCCTCTCTTTAACAAAGAAAGCGTTTTGATAATATCGTGGTAAATCCAAATTACACCCATTTCGTCGCCAACAGCCAGTTTGGAAGCATCAGCAGTGATTGCAACAGACGTAAGGCGTCTCCGATAAGGCACCGTCAGAAGTGGCTCCAGTTCGGTTTTGGTAGTAATGTGCAATGCGTTTCCTTCAATAATGGCGATTATGTGACTGTCCTTGGCAGATACGATTATACCTTCCTCGCTTTTCACAAGTTGATGACGACGCCTCGTAATTATGCGCGACCGGCGCTTGATTTTGATGCCGAAATCGATAATGTTCAGTTCCTGGTTCGCATAGCTTACTACTTGGGTGGAAGAAACCAAGTCGACACTTGAAAGAGGGCGACCGATGTCCAAAGTACGCAAACAATGGCCACTTTGAAGATCCCATATACGCACGGTACCATCTTTTGAAGCTGAAGCAACACGCATATCAGGCATGGAAATGACTGATGTTACAGGGGATGTGTGGCCGATGTATGAGGCGATGCATTTGGGTGGGGACTGTGAGACGTCATACGTGCGAAGAATAGCACCAAATGGAACAGTAAGATATGTTGACGAAGACGCCCATGCGACTGGGATTGACGCGACAACACCAGCTGTTGACACGTTCATACTGGAAAGTCTTGGCAGAAGATCAGATTTTGTTGAACCAAAGCAGCGGCAAAGCGGCAAAAGTTTGTCGGTGCTGCGGTCTCGAAGTATTTAAGACAGGTTTGCACTCTATAACCAATTACATTCTATATCGTTGGCAAGTGTCTGAAGGACTGACATCGCTCCTACTACCCATGTCGTAGAAGGCGCGGGGTGGTGCCGTATACCGGTCGGCGGTGGCGAGGCAAAGCATTAGATAGATCTGTGACCTGTATTACAGCAGGGTCCACCCCATCCAAGATAGGTTTCCACGTTTAATAAATTGCAGACGAACTTTTGGATTCTGGACTGTCTTCAATGCTTTGCACATATTTGCACCGTTGGTACACGACATTCTGCTCATTCTCAAAAAAAAAAAAATGCGATTCGCGAACCCGGCGGGACTCGAACCCGCAATCTATAGATTAGAAGTCTATCGCCTTCACTGGCTGTTATCCATTAGGCCACGGGTCCTGCTACGCGCACAATCCACTGGGACATCGCCAGTATTTATATTAGACGCAAAAACGGAACAGAAATATCAAATTTCCACCAATCAAAATGCAGCATTTCTGTACACGAAGCACACGTCTGGAATGCAAGGGTTTGTCCCAGCCACTGAATGCAAAGTGCATTCTTTCGCAGCATGGGAGCTCTGGAGGCCAGAACAGCATGTTTGTGGCTCAGAATGGTGCCCCAAATTTCGGTTGGGTTCATCTCGCGCTCCCTGTTCGTTCTCCGGCCAGTCCTCGTTTCACACCCAACGATGTTCATCGAGCGATGCGCACATCATGACGCGCATCATGACTGTGGCCGATTCGTGACCGTCAACCAGAGCAGATACTGTATATCGTTCATCACCTCCACTCACGTTATTTGACAGGCATGACAGCAAACAGTTCTATCCACTACACAGCTTTAACAGTTACAGCTGATGAGCTTTGACACACTGCACGCGAACCGCGTTTGTTGACTTGAACACTTCGCTGTCAATGTGAGTGATCGTACTGTCCGTGAGCACTATTGCTTCGACTTATGTTTCGGGACTTGACCTCTTCGAAAGAAGACCAATCCCCGACTAACTTACTGCCGTAAATGCGTCACCGTGACCTATGCCATTTGTGCGACTCTCGTGTTCCCGCGTTTTCTACCTTCGCTTCAAGTTTTGTCCATGTCCAGAGTTCCCGCCCGCAACCGTTCGTCTGTACGCGGCCGGGGTTTCAGTTGCAATCATCGGTTTTCTCTCCAGTCCCCACAAACACGCTGAGTCGTAAGCGCTACCACATTCCCTTCAGAAGCTCACTTCAAAGTCGCAACACCGCTGCCAATCGCTCGAGGTTGTCAAATGAATCTGCTTCAAGTCACCTTGGAGCCCAAACTGGCCAGCCAAACTACCTCATCTCCGAAACAAGCCGCTTCCTTGCAGATTCTGCGTATGATGTTGTATGTTGGTACCCATGGGGTCATCAAGCGTTTGTGGCAGCCCGGAGCTCTCAGAAGCCCATACTTTTGTCTTCAGGTTTCTTGAGTTGCCATATGTGTGACGTAATGTCTGAGCATTTTCGTGATCCTGACATTGCGCGCATTCTAAATGAGAGGTTCATTTGTGTTAAGGTTGATCGCGAAGAGCGCCCCGATGTCGATTCAGTGTATAACTCTTTTGTACAGGCCGTCACGGGCAGAACAGGGTGGCCTCTCACATGCTTTTTGACTCCCAGTCTCATTCCTTTTGTAGGCACAACGTATCTTCCCAAAGACAGACTAATGAACGCCGTGAAGTCGATTGCAGAGCGATGGGAGACAAATCGTGAAATGGTAGAGGCAGATGGCAAAAAAGTTGTCGGAGCCTTGCGGGACTTGTTTGCGCGCAGAAAGACTGCTTCGCCACAACACGTCAACTTCGAAACTTTGCACCACGCTTTCGATGCCGCTGTTGCCAGTTTTGACGTCGAAAACGGAGGCTTTGGTTCGGCACCCAAGTTTCCACGCCCTTCTGTATTCGAATTTTTACTTTCTGTGCATCAGTCAAACCAGCTTGATGACAGAGTACGATTTGAAGCATTGGATATGGTGTTAGACAGTTTGCGACGTATAGCTCAAGGTGGTATCCACGATCATGTGGGAGGAGGATTCTTTAGGTATTCCCTCGATGCATCGTGGCAAGTACCGCACTTTGAAAAGATTCTTTCGGACCAGGTTCAGCTTGCGCTCACCTTCTTACATGCGTATCTGCTGTCGGGTGAGCAGCAGTTTCGCCATGTGGCGTGCAAGACTTTGGATTTTGTCAAGCGAGAAATGCGAAACGAGGATACTGGTGCGTTTTATAGCGCTATTCACGCCGACTCGCAGCCGTTGTACGATATTACTAAAACAGCTGCGGAAGGCGCGTTTTACACCTTCAGTTCCTTTGAATTAAAGCTGATACTTGGAGAGCCAGCAAG
Source organism: Gracilaria caudata (assembly GCA_030374735.1). Classification (NCBI taxonomy): domain Eukaryota; phylum Rhodophyta; class Florideophyceae; order Gracilariales; family Gracilariaceae; genus Gracilaria; species Gracilaria caudata. The sequence goes on from JASCIV010000086.1 coordinate 36,335, forward strand.
CACAATCTTCCAGAAACGTTTTGGAGTCACAGCAGCGGGCAATGTTTCGGAATCAGCTGTCGCGAAGGCTGAGTACAATGGTCTGGAAGGCCTCAACGTACTGCGCATCGATTCCTCCATAGCGCAAATTGCGGAAGAAGTGGGCCTTTCAGAAGAGCAGATAGCGAGCATACTGAGCAATTCTCTGGGAAAGGTTCTGGAGGAACGGGAAAGAAGACCAAGGCCGCCGACAGATGACTTATCTGTGACTTCTTGGATGGCTCTTGCAATTTCCGCGTTTGTGAGAACAGGGCGGTGTTTGAATAGACCAGACTATGTGGAGGTTGCTCAAAAAGCTGCCGGTCTAATTAGACAATCTATGGTTATTCGCATTGATGATGATTCCGATGCTGTATACCTCGCCCGTGGTTACCGTGGAAAGCGAGGGGTAGTGGAAGCATTTGCAGACGACTATACATACAGCATACAAGCCTTCTTGGACTGCTATGAGGTTACAGGTGACTTAGGATATCTGCATTTTGCTAGACAGCTACAAAACGCGTTAGATGTTCGATTTTGGGATCAAGATGGGTATTGCAATGCAGTGAAAGGCGACAACGATATTTTATTGAGAAGAGTGGAGGATTATGACGGTTCTGAACCTGCAGCATCTAGTGTAGCTGTCCTTAATCTTGTCCGTATGGGGTCTTTGTTTGGAGATGACCGGCTATGGACCCGGGCAAAGTGTGTAATGAACTCATTCAAAGCAACTTTTGAAACGAGTCCTCTGGCTATGCCTCTCCTGCTTACTTCTGCGTACCCACTTGTTCGAGACTTACCACAAAAAGTAGTCGTCTTTGGAAACAACCAGGAGGCTTCCAACTTACTGGATGTATACTGGTCGCAAGGTCTCCCACGCCACATCAGCATGCTGAGACTCCCATTCAAAAACTGTTCACGAAAACTCGCGCAATACTTTTCCTCTGATCGGCAGCACTTGGCACAGGACTTAAAGAACAAAGCTGCGTTTGTGTGCACAGGTGAGGTTTGTCTTGAACCAACTAGTGATCCTGACCATTTTCTGACTGAGCTTAGACAGCTTTAGCAACAATTGGAAAGAGATCAACGACATCAGAAACCATAGCACCCAACGCTAAATTTCAATCGCCTTATTGTCTACACCATCTCCCCTCGTATGCACAAGCTTTTAAGAGTCTCCAGATCCTCAGCGCTGTGAGGCAATTTGATACTAATAGTGTCTCTCATTTTAAAGACAACGTTGAAAATGGCAGTTACGCGCTCCTTCCATATCGTTCCAGAAAGGCACTGGGTACAAGGGTAACTCCTTTTAACTCGCGCGTGGGTCTTATTTTCGTTCAGGGTCACCCAAAGAAATCTGAATTTGCCCGTACCCTTACATCGTTTTCCCATTCTGCGGACGGTACGACACACAGTCATTCTTTGAAGAGTCAGCTCCAAACAACAAAACTTCGTCACAGCATTCAATAGTCTCACAGTTAACCTGGATGGTTGCGTGGAGGATTCCAAAATCCCTCGCCAGCATTCTTTGCGCATCCTTGACGACATCGTGGCCTTTCGCTAAATTCTTCTGATGCAAATGAACGCTAAGCGCTGGGCGTCTAGCTGTGATGGACCAAACATGTAAGTCTCCAACGTTACTAACCCCGTCCAGCTCAAGAAGCCTCGCATGGATATCTTCGAGCCGCAAAGACCCTGGGGTGCCTTCCATTAAAACCGTCATTGTTTCCCTAGCAAGATCTCTGGTCGTCATGATGACAATAACTGCGAACAAAAGCGTGCATAACGGGTCAAAGAAAGCCCAGGACGGCTTGATCATCATAATAATTGCAGCTATTATCACTCCCACGTTCTGCAGTGCGTCCCCGAGAACATGAAGGTAAGCAGCCCTCAAGTTGGCCGACTTGCTTTCCTTTATTGCGGGAAGGATTTGTACTGCAAAGCTTGACGATTGCTCATCCGTTTCGCCTTCATGTACATCTCCGCTTTGATGTTCATGCGAAGGGTCATAGTCATGGTCATGGTCATGGTCATGCACATCCCCATTATCGTTATTGTGGTGATGATAGGTGTCGTGGGTGTCGTTCGAAGTAATCGACTTGTATCCATTTTCCAAGTCTGTTTCAGACAAGGGGTGTTCCTTGTTTCCGTTCGCGGCGTTATGGTTCGGCACAAAGCTGAAGTCCACATGGCTGTGATGAGCATGACCATGACCATGACCATGACCATGATCATGACTTCCATGACTATGTGAGTGGCCACTGTGACCAAGAACACAACCGAGCGTGATGTTCACGATAAGTCCTATGATTCCCAACACGAACATCATAGACGCATTTACAGGTTTGGGATTGAACAGTCTCTCGACGGCAAAAATAGCCAAGATGATTGTTAAGGCCCAAATGAATAGAATGGACACAAACGCCCCGAGAACCTCAGCACGTGCGAACCCAAAGGTCATGTATGCGTTGGGCGGTAGGTGGGACACAGATACCGCGATCAAAGAGATCATGAAACCGGCAAGATCGGAAAGGAGGTGAGCAGCGTCAGACATGATTGCCAAAGACCCAGCCAGATGGCCGCCCACCAACTCAACAAGAAAAAAGAAGGTTGTGAGGACGCATGCGTACGTTAAAGTTCGAATTTCGCTCCTGGCATCCATTTTCGGTACTGTGTCAGAACCAGGTAATAGGGCGTCCGTTTCCCTCGCAGCTGATACCGTGACTGATGATGACGAACCAGGTACTGGAGAACTTGCACCATCTTCAATCTGGTCGTCGTATGCGAAGAAATGGTTGTGCAGAGGCATTATAGGCACCGTCCAGGAAAAGCTCCTCAGAAGCAGAAAGGAAGGGGAGCAGTTGAGGAACACACAAACACAGTCTTGACTCAAGACTCGAGTATGTACGAGATGAAAGAGGGAGCAATGTATGCTCGCTAGAACGCTATAGGATCAGCCTCGGGTTGAATGAAGTCTAACGGAATACTAGGGTCGCCAACATCACAAGGGTTAGAAGTGCTCGTGGAGGGTTGATGTAGGGCACGAGGCTGTTAGTGGAATGCGGAAGGAATGATTGCGTTAACAAGCACAGTGCGCGTCAACGTTTGTGATTTCTTAACGATCTTGGACCACCACTTTGCTTGTTCGTCCAACTGAGTAGGGCGAATGCAGGGTTGCCTGGCAAAAACAATCTCTGCAGTCCACCTCGGGCCTAACGCGTGACGCATCGTTTGCACCTCCTCTGACCAACCGCACAAGCCTTGGCCCAGCACTCGGCCATCGTATGACGTGTGTAATGCCCTGGCAGCTTCCCAGCATCGGGTTGCCCTTCGTTCGCACTGTTTTGGGAATACAGTCGTCGAAATCTCGAGCACCATTTCCCTGGAGTCCTTTCCACCGACACACGTCCGAGCGGACATTGACAGTTGTCGTACAAGGGTAGATAGAGCGCCTCAGATTCTCGGACAGCTGTAGTAGTTACCAAGTTGGCACCCTTCGTACCCTGTTGTATATAAGGGTAACGATAACTGCTGGCTCAAATGCAGGTCCCAACGGGCTATGCAGATTTGAAAGCTGTGTCGCAACGGAGACCAAGAGCAAGAGCATCGCGCAACCCTGTTGGGGATCTATTAGAGATGAGCGTGAAACCCGGAGAGCAGAAGTTGTTCTTGCTCATTTCTCTATGGGACACGTCTGTTCTCTTCACCCAGTAGCTATGGACATAGATGAGAGACCAGGGAGATACGAATGCGGGAAGAACGTCAAGAACAACGTGGATCACGTTTTCTTCTTTTACTATGGGTATTCTAGATCGATTACTTCTAGATTATATGAGACCATGTGGGCTCCGTAGGAGCCCTACTGGAAACTCTCCTTCTTTTTTGGACAACAGCCTCAAATTACTAAGCTGTAATAGAACTTTAAACAAAGTTCTCTCTCCGCAGAAATGCCAAAAACTACGGAAAACTCAAATGAGCTGCTCATCTCTGCCACAAAGGTCAGTTTCCAGATCAAGTATTGACTCGGTGCTCGCTGACAAACGTCTCCCGGAAAAACGAACTACCTGCTCCACGAGAAAGAGAAGAATAAACAATGATAGAAGAGATCAAACGGTGACCGTCAAAGTGTTTGGCCTTCTCTTCTTCTGGTTTCTCTCTATAGTATAGCTCTCCCGCTGCTTCGCGAACAGTTGCGGACCACACTAAAGAAGAATAAGAAAGAACTGCTAATTACTAGCTGCTAGTTGGTGGTCGTACAGAGCATTTGCCAGAAAGCTGCATCACCTCTATTCTTCCTTTCAAATTAAGCGTTCATCTTTCTCGATCTCTTGCACGGCAGAACACCCTCTGCGACCGCTTGTCTTTGGTGGCACCATTACTGAATATTTCCCTCTCTCTCTCTTTTATAAGCACACCTAGCTTAATTACATAGAGCGTTTCTGTTGAAAGAATCGCTTTCTCGCGGGGAAGGCTAACACTTTTCCCGGCCATTTTCTAACAATATCAGCAACAACAAGACCTTGACGGTCGCGAAGGAGTGAAAGAAAGAGTCGTCTAGGGTATGTGCGTTTCAGACATCGCAAGACATAATGCTCAACATTGGACTTTTTCACTATTCGGTGCCCCAGCCTGCGTAAGACCTATCGCCTACTCCATGTTCACGTAGCCCAGAAAGATTCGATACCTTGAAGTCGGGAGATCATTCTAATATCCCGTTCTGCAGACCTCTAGTAAGCTCAACTATCCCCGCGTTTTTGAACAATCCAAACCAACAGCCAGTCCAGCATATTTTTACTTTTCTCTCTCTTCTTCTTTATTGTGGACAACAGCTTCTAATTACTAAGCTGTAGTAAAACTTTTCAAAGAAAGTTTTCTCTCTGTAGAAACTCTCTCTCTTCTTCTGTCGATTTGGACAGCAGAAGAGAGAGAGATACCTCTCTCTATATATGGGTAACCTTGCTATAGCTCTTTTACAGGTGCAATAGTTCAATTACTAGTTACAATTTAGACCGTCTCCCTCTCTCTCTCTCTTTTACGGGTATCCTAGATTAATTACTTCTTAAGACTATGAGTATAGCGCATTAGCTCCTTTGGAGCCCGTGAGCTGCTCATCTGTGACACGGAGGCCAGTTTTCCGCGCCACACCCAAACGCCTAATCCATTTCGCTACATGCTTACATACGCACAACGCTACTGCTAGCTACAGCACCGCACACATTCGTAGTGTGCACCGTTAGACCCCACGCAGGACTATCTTACTGCAGCTGGCTGCATCATTAAACTGCACCTCCTACGTACCGCGCTCACACATCCCCCATACAAGCAGCACAATTGATTCCATGATGGAATTCCCATCACTCAAAACACAAAGAACACAATTATTATGGTACGGGCTAATGCTTTCTTGTCAGTCCGTTTCCTCTTCTTCTTCTTCTTCAGTAGTTCTTGGCCTGCGTCGGAGATCCGTCTGCGTTCTCATTTCGCCCCGACCACGGGAAAGTGGATCGGAGACGGGCACACCACGGGAAGGCGAGATGCACGTGCCCGTTTCTTCTTCGCTGACTTAAACTCGCGACACTTGTATTGTTAATGAGGATCCTATGCGCCAGTTGTTCTCAATTCAATCTTTTTCCATCTGTGCTGAATAAGAAGTATACAAGGAGGAGCATTTGATAGTTCGCACTCGTGCATCATGTAGTAGAGTTTTAAGAACCCGATGGGATAAAATATGAAGCAACCTGGAAACATCTAAATCTACCCTTTTCCAAACGAACTACACAAAAGCCCTCTAACCTGGAACGCCTACTTCCAGTTCATCTAATTCATATTATAACAAGCGAAAGTCCATGCCGCAAATCCTAGGCTTCCATCGGTGATACTTGTTATGCAGAGCAATATCATACGTTGCCATGTCTCCAGCATAGATCTCAGGTACATATGCAGTTGACAAAAGGGTTAGCACTACCCAACAATTAATCGTCGATGCAATGCTCTCCGGCCAAGTTGACGCCAACACAAGATACGGACGACTACAAAAATACATCTCCAGCGCAGTCGATATGTAGTCAACAAATAATACATCCACGATCATCATTCCTTTTCTTCTCCTTGTTTTCGCTTCGCGCATCTTCTATCGTTTCTTCATAGTTTTCTGTCGTGTCTGACAAGGTCTCGGCGCCTAGCTTTATAGGCTGTTCTATGTTTTCCTGTTCCTCAGATGATGCATCCTGATCCTTAAGAGGAACGTGAGACTCAAATTTGGTTCTTGAGAATGATGTATCCTTAAACGTCTCAGAACTTGGTGCCTCATTTGTGCTTTCCACATTTTCATCCTTAGGAGCGCTTGGTCTTGGTGACTGATATGATTCGGTACCCAGCGATTCCCTTTCAGGTTGCAGCTTCTCAGGCACCTCCGAGACATGAATCCGTGCTTCTGTTTTTTCGAGCTTCTCAGAATCCACCAACTTGTCTTCAGATGCAGTTTGGGTTTCACATTCCTGTTCTGCAATAGTTTGCTTTTGTGCGGTTTCTTGTGCTTTAAGTGATGTAGAGTCTATTGTGTTGCCCTCGTCATCACGCGTATTCAGCTCTTCCACTGGGCGTACATCTTCTTTAAGAAATAAAGAAGCGGAAAACGTGCTGGAATGTCAGAGAAAGTTTCTGCTGCGCCTATGTTTGAAAAAACCTGCATATGTTCCTGATTTGACGTACCTTCTTTTTCTTTGATGTTCAACATTCCGGTATCTAGTAGAACTTCTTGAGGCTGTAATGCAGAGTCCAACGCATGTAATGGCTCAGAAGTGTTTCCTAGGAGAGAATCCGATGCAGACACGCTGATGACGTTATTAAATCCTCCGAAACCATCCGACTGGATCTCGTACTGGGCGCAATGGGTCCAATGGTCGTCTACGATGAACTTGAACAAGAAAATTCCGGCGGGAAGATTGAGAACTGTACGCCAGACATCGTGTTCTTCGGACAGCTCTAACGGGGAAATTTGTTTCCATCCATCCCATGAACCTTTTATGCACACGCTGTCATAGCTTTGGTCTCTTGGATGTTCAAATGTCACTGGTATGGTCTCGGGTTTCGATTCGACAGGTTGAACGGCCTCAGTCGCATGCTCTGATGGGACTGACCCCTTTCCAGTTAAGCCATCCGCCTCATTTGCCAACTCCTGTTCTGTCGCACTTGGTTCGCATGCACTTGAAGACATTTTGTGGGGCGAGTGGAGAACGGGTGGGACACTCTGATGAAGATGGTGATGGAAGTCTACATCTATAACCTCAGTGACAGAGGCATGTGTGGAAGGAATAGAGTGGTCAGGATCAATCGGCTCATCGTTTCGTTGCGCCTTAGGCAATGCGCTGACGACTTCTTTTGGCGGTTTGATGTCCAATGCACAGTTCATGCCGCCAAAGCCGTCAGAAATGTGCTCGTAGTTTGGGGCACATACCCATTCGTTATCGACCACAAACTTGAACAGAATGGCGCCAGGATTCAAGGTCATGTGGACCTGCCACAGATTGGAGTTGTCTTCTTTCCTTCGGAGAGCAGCAAAAGACTGCCAGCGGTCCCACGAGCCCTTGATCAACACAGTCTCATGGTTTCGTTCGGCAAAGTATTCGAAGGTTGTTGGCACAAGTTGCGAAGCCATGACGTGACACAAATTGCAGCGTCTCCGAGAGGTGAGGCGTTCTGCAGAGCTGCGCGGCAATAGCTGAAGAAGCAAGCGAATGGTATCTATGTACTTGAGTGGTGGACGCACGTAGCTACCTTCGTAGCTCTGCCAGAGTGCACGGGGGGTTATAGAGAGAGGTTCACCTGACGGTGTGGCGGTTAATGGCGTGCTCTACCAACTAGATCTCAAGATGCGATGGTGGTGACGTGTCAGGCAGACAGCCATGAGTGAGCCAGCTGGAGACTGCAATAAAAAAACTCCGCAAATACCACGATGCAAAACAGGTTGCACCTCGGGAGTGTTGGGGCGTGGTGTGCGCACCTGTCGCAAGTCGATTGGCGCACGCTTTGATTCATATTGCCATGGCGGGCGGCCGGGCTACAAAAGGCTACCGGGACTACTGTCAAGCTGCTTGCCTGCCGGCTGTCGGCGTAGACGTGCCAAAGGGCATGCGAGCGCGTCGGCAGCACACAGACTCCTGTACACATGGCAGTTAGATACGAAGGGCACATCACTCTTGTTCCGCATCTGGTCGCATCTGCTCCGTCCCGTTGCGGCCGGTGGCTTTGCCCTCCATACCCTCACCTGCGCGCTTGAGCGTCCCGTTAACACGTCCTCCTACCGTGAGCCTTCTTCCGCTACCCCCTCGTTGCGTTTCTCGTATCTCAACTACTCACCAAAGAAGACTGCCCGCCACACGCTATTTTCCAGACCTAGCTCCCCACACCGTGCCTGCCTTGCGCGACGCGTCGCAACGCTTGTCATAATACCTTCACCGTCAGTTGTATGTATCGCAACTATGCAGCACCGGGCACATGACCAAAGTGGCATAAACCCGAAATCCGTCAACGCCAACGAAAATGGCGCCGACTACACCACAGTCGATTACGTCACCTCAAACTTCTCTGCTCTGTCGTTTACAGATAATCCCTTTTCTTCGCCATATCCATTTTGCAACAATCATCAATCTACCTATTCCACGTATCATGAAAATTCACCGTTCTCACCTTCACCGTTTTCTCAACTACACTTCGACGGCGCCAACCGCCAAAGCGAGCATCCGTATCCCTACTCCGACCAAACCCCCTTGTCAGATGCTCGGTCTTACGACTTCATCGAGCCCGCAAAGTGTGTTTCGCCTCCCGCAAAGTCCACTCTCAACGCTCACGCTCCGGAGTTTGTTCCATCGTTTGCAGTGTTGCCCGCGGAGGAACCCTTACCAGCGGACCATCCCCTTTATAACCCACCTCCCGTACTTACTTCCTCTGAGACAACAGTGGAGCATGCGGTAGAGAACTTTGAGCGCCAATTTCCTCCTCTCCCCGGCTCGAAGACTTCTCCCGACGAGAAGGGAAAGCCCGTGCTGCGAAAGGCTTTAGGCTGGCATGAAATAGAGCATGAGCAACGTGAGAAAGCGAGATGGCAGAAGCATTTGGACGTGCAGCACAACTTTGTGCAGGCGTTGCAATCTGTAAATGAATTGCCAGAAGTGCAACACGAAATGGCACCTGTTAGTGGAGACGTCGGGAATGTCTGGGTGTCCACAGGCCGAAGTGTCGCTGAGCTGTACGAAGAATTAAGGGCCGAAGCAGCGGAGCAAGCCTCCATACGAAACAAATACTTCGACAGGGCGGCTGCTGCCTTTAAGAGGAATGACGGCGCAACCGCGAAGAAGATGGGGGCGTTAGGAAGAGAGGCAAACGAAAGGATGAAAGAACTCCACAGCAAAGCTGCAAATGCCATTTTTGCCACTAGGAATCCACCCCATGTTCTCGATGTCATTGACCTACATGGCTTGCATGTTAACGAGGCTCTGGAGAGGTTACCCTCTGCTTTGGACGGAAAGCATGGAAGGGTTCGAATTCTCACGGGCACGGGTCATCACACCAAGGGTACAGGGAGAGCAAGATTACGGCCTGCTGTTAAGAAATGGTTGAAGGACAACGATTACTTCTTTGAAGAAGTTGTTGATGCCAATGAATACGTCGGCAGTTTCATTGTCGACATCCAAGATCGATGAAGAGGCTCGTAGAAATAAGTAGTACTTGCCGTACTTATTGCTTGCTTCTTGTCATGTACAACAAATATGTGTCTTATATCGACGAATGCAGCATGTGTGCTTATTGTCAAGATGGAAGTGCCCGACCCTTGCCTTAGCTGGAAGGTCAGTACTTGCACATCATGACTCTAATCCTTTCTCGTTCACCAAGCGAAAAGTTTCCGGCGTATCTTGTACAACAAGACCAACGTATGTCAACCAAAGTCACCCAAGACTCGATATCAAATGCTGTCATGGTTTTGGGATGTTACCTGTATATGTACTTTGTAACCGGCTAGCATTGTCGAGCGCAACAGAAGATCTTGCTGAGATTGTACTGATGTTCATATCCGTGCTATCTTCGTAGAGATCGCAGGCACCACTACATGACTATCTGTTAGGACAACAGTATCCATCTTGGGCATGAGACATGTATTTTCTTGTCTGGAAAGCCCTCATTCCGAGACAAATTGCTCAGGTTGCTGCATTTTTGCAATTTTGCAATTTGAATTTTCCGGCGATCTGATCCACATTGGGATGGAGATTTGTTCTTGTCCCAAGAGTCAAACAAGCTCAACTGAAATGATGAATCAGAATAACAAGGGTGGCGGCGTTTCGCCAGAGGACCAACCTTGCATCAGGCTCATGTCATTCGAAGCTCTATCCAGTTCAAATTATATCTCCAGAGGAGTCTTGGACGATGAAACCTCTGGCTTTAGAACCAAATATTGTACCTAAGCGAAAACCGAATTCGCTGTATGGCAATGCTCCGCCGATCCGGTCGCTAGCCTTCACAACTTCATGGCCCGTGGTCAAAAGGAGCTCTCATAAAATAGGCCAGTCGACCTATAATCGCCAGTCGGGGGCTCACGGGCGAAAGCGTGTCGTGCATAGTAAACCGGTTACAATGACTTGGAAACCCGGGGGACTGCTCCGCGATGCTGTGGATCTTAAGAAACTGGAGGTTGAGTTGATGGAAACCACTCTTCAAGAACGGCCAGATCATCCTATAAATATGTGTCGTTCTTTTTACGCACAGAAAAGCACACATCGATTTTCGAAAGCTCTGAGAAGACGAGACAGAACGCTTTCCATTGTGGCAGCAATGAAAAGATTTCGCCCTCCATGCGCAGGTGAGAAGGCGACCAAAATTTCGGACTTAGAAAATATAGGACGTGAAGCAAGAGCTCTCAGCGTGACAGGAGTAGACGCCGCTCTTGTTTTTACTGACATGCTGCGTTATGGGGTGGAGATTGGAGAATTATCAAGGATTACAAATGCTTTGAAGACTTCCAATGTTGATCTTGGTATGCCTATCGCAAGGCAAGACTTGATAATCGATCCAGTGCAAATTGCCGAGGCGGCAGTGGCGGGTGCTGCTGCTGTAAACATAATGGCTGCAGCAGCTCTACCGGAAATTATGGAACTTATGAACGCTGCGACCGCAATAGGTATCGAATCTGTTGTTGAATGTCACACGGAACTAGAAAGAGACTTTGCATTGGAATGTGGAGCGACAATTCTGCACCTTACGAACTGGGATCGTACGCGAAACATATTGGTTCCTGGAACTGCGGAGAGGCTCATCAGTGCAGTTCCACCATGGGTATTAACGATTGGGGGCGGCGGATTAGTTACTGCAAGCGATTGCTGGAATCTTCTTGACCACGGGTTTAATGGAGTGGTTCTAGGGACAACCTTGCTTCAGACAAGACGATTACGCACGTTCATTGGAGAAATTCGTTCGCAGAAGCGAGAGGCGGGGGATATGTTCGCTGGAGACTTTGAGGCACCTTTTTCAGTGGATGCCAGAGAATAGAAAGCGCCCAACGGCATAGAACGCCATAAAACTTAACTGAGCTGGTAGGTCAAGGGCGTCAGACGTGAAAATCGACGATATGACGCCAAAGCTCTGCCAGACAGTCCTACCCTCATGATCGTAACCCGCGCTAACAACAGTCATCAACCATCAAACGAGCCAATTTCCACACAGAATGTAAGGAATACATCCACAGATAATCAGAGTGTGATTACAGAACCCAAACGATTGTTACTCATGCTAAGCCAGTTCAAAGTTCTCGCACAGTGGTTTGGGATTGACAGCTTTGACATACTTATCTTCGAGCGGCAAGACCAAGACAGAAGTGCTGAGCCCCCTGCTTGTTTCAATTCACTCGGCAAACGAAAGCATGATCACGTTACTGTCAAGACAAAATACTTTTGAGGGGTGAACCAACTCATCTGGTGCGAGAGGCCTTCTCGGCGATCCCACTCGTCCCTGCCCTACTCTCTAATTCAGACCAGATATCGCTTGGCTTCACCCCCAAGTCTGACCATAGTACCATTAGATGATACAACAGATCCGCGCTTTCTTTGATAACACCGTCTGGATTTCCTCCACTACCTTCTATAGCAACCTCAACTCCTTCCTCGCCAACTTTCTGTGCGATCTTCTGGAGGCCCTTAGAGAAAAGCTTAGCCGTCCAGGAGGACGACGGGTCTGCTCCTTTTCGCGCTTCGACGGTGTCGTATAGTTTTTGCAAAGGACATGGGGTTTCACTTCCCAATGTAACATCTTGTATAGTAGAGACCCGCTGCTTGATTGTTCCGAGGAGCGAATCGGTAATGGATTCGGACCGGCTAACGGGTACAGCTGAAACCGCTTCGCCCGAGGACGGTCCTTCTCGCTCATTGGCAGAAAGTAGCATCACCACAGTATGTACTGAAACAGCTCGGTTCTCCCCGACCGCGTCAACCTTTTCATGTGTCTTTGCTTTCACATTGACATTTTCCAGATTCGTGTGCAGCAAGCCTGCAATATTCTCCCTTATAGCAGCCTTGTGAGGAGACAACTTCGGCTTCTCTAGTATGATAGTCACATCAACGTTTCCTATTTTATATCCTTTTTCTTGCATTCGTTCATAAGCAGCTTCCATGAATACGTGTGATGCACAATCCTTGAATCGGGGGTCGGTATCAGGAAAGAGTTGGCCAATATCTGGAAGAGAAAGAGCTCCCAAGACTGCATCGACAACACAATGATATACTGCATCGCCGTCTGAATGACCTGCACATCCCCTGTCATGCTTTAGCTCTATCCCTCCAAGAATTAGAGGAAGTCCTGGTTCCAGACGATGCAAATCAAATCCGTGACCAATTCTGCTTTGGCTCATTCTTAACCTCGGTATCCGTTGACGACGGGGGCACACAGATTGCCGAGTTCGGACGGTCGGAACTAATTTATTGGAGGCGTAGTTTACGAATGCCATGTTCATTTGTAGAACTAATCAAAGGGAGATCTGTTGCGATGGAATTCCGTTTGCGGCAGTTCTATAGTCAGGGAACAACTGGGTTGATCTACCGGTAAGTCTAGAAGTATCTTGGGCAGTGCAACGAAGAGGGAGACAGCTTCGATTTTCAATTCCGCTTTCACAACTGAAAAAAAGTTTCCAAGATCGCGAGCCTATCAATGGAGTTCGCCTTTTCTGTTACGTTGTTTGATGTCGTCATTTACCAGCTACAGATCGGTTTACATCTGTACACGATTCGCAGATTCCAAGAGATCACCATCGACCCAAACAAAATGCAAAAGGCTAAAATCTGAAGATTCCGCGCCGAATCACATCATGTGATGATGACAGTCGTCCCTTACAACCTTCTGGAGTTCACTGCCACAGGAGCCTACGGTTTCAGCTGAGACCCCCCAGTGAAGTTTATTCATTCCCCACATGCCTCCGAAACCTTCTCTAGACTAGTGTCTAAGGCCGGTCTTTTGTTCTCAATTGAAAACAAGCTTTAGCGAAAATTCACTCTCACCGCCGTTTCCGGGCCATAAAGGCATATTGGCCGGTAGCGCAGTCGGCCACCACACCCACAGAAAAGATCAGCAATCATGTTCGCATTCACCACAGTCTGCGAACTTCTCACTCTTGTTTTGTCATGATCTCCAATGTCGTGCCTGTTAAGCAAATGTTCCTTTTCAGCACACTACTTCAAAATGCTAGATATTGCAAACTGTGTGTCTGCAAATTAGCGTTTCATGATTTTCACTGCGTTCGGATGTAATATATGAAACAAGAGGCGAGGAAATTACTTCTACAGCTAGAAATGCGGCCTATGTAAACATTATTTGTCCGATGGTAGAGCGCCTTCAAATTTATGCATAAAGAGCCCAGTTGTTTTTCAATTCTAAGCTCTTAAAGATGGAAAAAAGACGTTTAAAACGGACTTTGTAGCTTGCTAATTTCATTGCATGATTTTTTTTTCTTGATGAAATCGTGATTTGATCACGAAATTGTGATTTGGTGGCCTTTCTTTTGTCGACGGCAATTTTACAAGTAAAGTACTTTGCTTTGCTTCATTAACGTAAAGACCCGAGCAAGAATGTGTGCTACGGTGTTCTTTAATTAGCCAGTGCAGAGGGCAGAAGAGGCGAGAGCTTTCAATATAGGGAAGAAAGATAGCTTGCATGGCTTTGAAATTCAAGATAGAAAAGATAAAAGGCAGGCCCGTACATGTGACTGACTAACTATCGGTAAAAAGCCCAGTTAACTAACTAACTAACTAAAGGGACTCAAGTCATATTTAGTCATTTACTGTACACATAGTACAGGTTTCACACGCTGTACACGTTTGCACATCATAGACTGTAATTTTACGTAATAGGAACAAAATTAACATCTTTAAACATCTTGATGTTTAAAAAGCTATCAACGACAAACTACCCATCCAGTCATGCGGTCAGACGCTTTGCCATCGATGGATCCTACTCAACAAAATTCCGCATCAACCACTGAG
>JASCIV010000663.1:0-14844 GCA_030374735.1 Gracilaria caudata
GCCTCATGTACCACACCTTGTGCCGTGAAAAGAAGGTGTGTCGTACTCTCACCCATCCTGAACAGTCGTACATATCCTCGTTCTTCACAACGACCGAAACGTGATTCATTTTGGGAATATATATGTACGAATACAAATGGCTTGTAATTGAATAACAAGAACCTCGAGAACAAGAAAAATGGGCGGAAGATTAGGATGAGGGATACCGAACGAAATCCGAGCGGTATAGGTGGCGAGTTTGCGCGCAGCAACACAGGACGAGCGGCAAGAAGACGGTGATGTGGTGAGCAGAGCAAGTCCAATTGAGAACGAGGCGGGGAACAGAACAGAAAGAATTGAGAACTCGGTAGCGAAGAATGAGGAGCGTATTCTGGAACACAATATTGGCCACAAGGGGGGGTCGTGGTTGCAGAGGGAAAGAGGGGTAGTCAAAAGCTTAGGGGGAAGGGCTTCGAAGACCAAAGGGCGACCGGTCGACAAGGGCGACGATCCGGGCGAGCTGCAAGGCTTTTATACTGCAACTAGCGTGCCCCTCTCGACGGCCAATCTTGCCCCTCTCCAAGACTGCAACACGGTCAGCAGCATCAGCTTGTGCAGCAATTCACTCTCCTCGTAGCCTATTTCACCCCTACCACTCTCCGATATCCCCTACAGGCGGAAGTTGAGTGTCATTTCATGTGTGGGTGAAAAGTTGGAGTGTCGCACGAATTGGGATACATAAGAGCTCCACGAAGGGAACTGCGAGTGCAAAAAGAGGGCTCGTCGACATTGAGTGGGTGTATGTGATTGAATTCCTTCATGAGCGTCGCATCGTGACGTGGCCGTACAAGAAAGGAAAGAATCGTAATAATCGCAAGACAAGGCTTGGCTGGAAGCTAATGAGCTCGAGTGCACAGCAAATGACGTATGCGTTATACGAAGGTAGTTGGACAGAAGCATGAAAGTGAGCAGGAAGAGCTCGAGAAAGGCGTGGGTCTGACATCGCTTCTCATGAGGTCGGGTTGTATTGTGAGTGTCGATATTGGGGAGAGAGGGAGGTCTCGCCGAGATTTTGCATTTCATCATATGAACAATGTTCACATGTCATGTGAAACGACAGTCGGGTGGACAGAGGGTCGTTCACCACCAGCCCGGTTTCAAGCATCTGCCCAATCAGAGGGGGACAGCAGTGACAAAAGTGCCGCTTCAGAGACGATTGGTCGCTCAGGAAGGGGCGAAGGGCTGGAAATCGAGATCAGTGATCTCCGAGAACAAGATTGCCATAAATTCTAACTGAGATAACTGCCCTGAGAGATGAGATGAGCTCGATTTTGAGTTGAAATAGATTTACGTGTTCAGAGCGCACAGCTCTTCGACGTGTGCCTTATGGACACGTTGACCAGCGGGCGGCAGCGAATGTCTTTGAGTTGTCTTTGGTGGTGTTTGGGTCCTGCCGCGAGGGCGAAGGCCGTGGGCGCCATGGCTTTCAGAAGTACGAAGGGTACAAGAATACCTTTGGTACCTTCGTACAGGCAGAAAGTTTCTAAGAACTGCGTACTTTGGTAGGAATACGAACCTTGCGCTAAAGCTTCAGGCGGCACTGCAAAATGCCCGCACCGTGGGTACGCTGATTGCGTTATTGGAGTTGGTGCTGGATGGCTGAGAGTCTGAGCCGGCTACCCACCTCGTCTCCATTACGTTCCAACCTGGATATCCCACCATTCCGTAGTCATATCATCCCGTTCGCAGTGCAATAAGCTCCTTGCCATCACCTTAAACCGCAAAAAGAAATGACGGTATCCTGATTCCGGCTGAGTGCTGTGAGGCAACAGCGAATACCGGCTCTCCATCATATTGCAAGCAGCAACTTACACTCTCTGCAGAAAGGCAGCGGCGCTCAAAACTGCTTCACGTCAACGCAGCAACTGGCGCATTCCCTCATCCCCACGACGAAACGCGACCATGACAAAATTAGTCGCTGTGCGAAGCTTGCTCCAGAGAGAGAAAATGCATGCGAAGTGGAACGCTAAGCTGGGCATGACAGCGGCATAGCTCATGTAGTCGCGACGCAGTCGATACTTCATCTACATCAGGTAATAATAAATGGCTTTTGTGACATGGCCCTTATGTGCTTCTTCGTATCAAAACCTATGGGAAACGTGGCTGTTGAGCGCCGGCAGTAAGACGTGCGGCGACTACATCTTATCCCAGAACGGAGTAGGTTAATCGTAGTCGTACATGGGACACATGTGGTTGCATAATAAGAATAGAAACTCTCGCGAGGTTATCTTATGCGCTGTGCAAGAGATACTGAACAAAGGTCTGAACACTTGACACAGTTTCTGTAGCTGCTTCAAGACAAAAGTTATTTAATAAGTCATATGGCTGTTCTATACAAGTTATTCAATGTACATCTTGGAAGTGCGTCTGCGTCTCCACCAGGTGCGTCTCCACCATCTACGTCTCAACCACCACTTTCGTCTCCAGCTTCTCTTCTTCTTTTTGTGAGAAGAGGACGAACTCACGCTCGGAGACGGGGTAGGGGAAGCCGAGGCAGCGGGCACTGCCTCTGTCCGAGCGGCACTTTGCGATGTAGTTGGCACCAGACTTGCTGACGCAGATATCGATGGTGCCATGGATACGGAAGGGCTTGGTGATGCACTGGGCGACGCACTGGGCGACGCACTGGGCGAAGCACTGGGCGACGCACTGGGTGACGGTGATGGTCTTGGCGGAGAAATGTGCGACTTCAACACCTCTTTTCCATCGAACTCGGCCTGCACAACTCCGTGAGTCTCAGAATCAATGCCGTAAACGAACTCCTCTTCATCGTAAACAACCTTCACTGACCCAACTGATAGCAGTTCCATGGAGAACCGTTCCGGTTCTCCTACGTGTGGGTGGAACGCCATCCAGAAAAGCTGCTCTCCAACATTATCGCTGCGAATGATCAGCCTTGTATGAACTCTGTCGCTCGTATACTCCTCCACGCGATATGATGCCGTTTGTCCTATTGTCAACACGTGAATGTCCACCTGAGCAATACCGTCATCCACTAGCACAATCCGGCATCTGTTACCGTCGCAGCTTGATGTTTCCTTCTCCACTTGAACACGATCCCCCAACATCAGATATGACTCAAACTTGTTGTTTGTAGTCGGGTCAGTCGCGCCAACCGCCGCATTCGCGTCGCCCACTCGAACGGAGTCAGTCACCATGAAGAAGCCAAGTCCCGCCACACCGCGGTTCAGAACAACGGAGCGCACCATCCATTGTAGAGCAGTTTCGCGATAGTTTCTTTTCCATACCCACATGCCTCTGAACCCTACGTCTGCGTCGCCGTGCATGTTGAATTGCTTTCGAGTGAATCCCAGGTCCGTACAGTCGTCGTCCTGGGGCCATCCGAAGTCGTGCGGGTGTCCATACTCTGCCACACCAAAGCGCCTACCAACCTGCCTCATTGACCCGTCCTCGTCGTAGACAGTTACCGAAGCTGTAGGGGCAGCGTCATACGGCCAGTTATTTGCCCACTGCACGTTGTATGCGTATGTGAGGTTCGCAATCGCCATAACTTCGCGCCCATTATCTCCCACACTAACCATCGCGACTGACGGCGCCTTGGCGTCCTGGGCCACACCGTCCACGTGCATGAGCGAGTGTTTTCTGGAGTCCACGTTGCGATTCCAGACGTGGTCGTCAATCCATGCCGTCTTGAAAGCGCTCAGCGTGAACACCCCGCGGTCGGCGTTATCGTGTCCGGGAAGAAACGCATCGGGGCGAGCATCGAAATGTACGTATATGGCGTTCTCCGCCTCGCTGCCTCTGGCAATCAGCAGACCACGGCGAGGACTGAAGTACGACAGAGGGAAGTGCTGCAGAAACTCTTTTTCCAAACCCTGAGGCGACTCCGCATACGTCGAGGTGCCGTGCTCAAGGCCGAGCACGGTGACATGCGTGAGAACCTGTCCCCATTGGATCCGACACGGGTTGTTGTTCTTGAAGTGCTTTCCCATTCTTTGCTTCCACACCATCTGCGGCAGCGCGCCCTCAGGGTACGCAAACTTGAACAACGCGGCCCATGCGGGGTATGAGATACCTCCCCCCGACGAGTGTCCTACAATACGAGCGCATTGCCACGGTTCCATCATCTGCGCCACATTATGAATGAGGCCACGAAAACGGTCGGTGTCCATGACTCGTAATCCGCGGCGCTCAGCCGCAAGTAGCGCCAGTGATCCCTCGCGCAGCGCGATGAAGTAAGTGTATGCGTCTTCGAACGTTGCTCCATCGGGATAAACCGCGTGCGTCATGTAAGCCTTGATAAGAGCGCTGAAGCGGTGGTTGAGTCCTGTGTTGAAACCGGATTCACCACTAGAAGACAACACGGAGCTCGCATATGCATCGAAATTTTTCTCGCCCTGAAGCACAAGATTGGTGATGTACAAGTTACCGTGGTACAAAGCCCAATTGCTGAATATGCGGTGGGGGTGTTGGGCGGCGTTTGGAGAGCGTCGCGAGCTCTGAAGCGCGGTGCCCCACGAGGTCTTTTTGTGCATGAGCAGCGCCAATGCGCTGAGCACAATACGCCGCTCTCCAGCGGAGAAGCGATCATACAGCACATCCAAGGTGAGTGCCAGTGACGCGCCTGCTGAGTACCAATCATTAGACACCTCAAACCATACGTCTTCGTCCCACAGAAACGCCCTGGAGGCGCCGTCTCCATTAGGACACTTTCCGGCACAGTTAATGGCCCGATGGGCGAGGAGTACCTTTGCCCATGCTATTGATGCCTTGATACAGTCATCAGTGGTAGTGGTCATGAAAGATTCGCCTTTTCCCCGCTCTGTAACAACCTTCTCATTGACACTGGTCCACACCGCACAGATGAAGAAGCTTTGGTGGTGGCTCTCGGACATTTTCATGATGTGGCCCGCGAGCGATTGCAGTGCTTCCAGCTTTTGCTTCGAAACAGAGGCCAGGTCTATAAGGTCTTCATTTCCAGTGTACACTGCAGTGCCACCCTCTCGTTCCATCTGGGCGAGTGTTCTTATGACGGTGTTAGAGTCGGCCAAGTGCAGGGATGCTCGTCGGTTGAAGTAGGACCACGAAGTGGGCAGGTCGAAGTTATCGGCATTCGCGTATCGCTGCAAAAGCTTTTCCCACCCGTTTTGGTCAAACAGTACTCGAGGGTGAACACCCGGTTTGAAGGCAGCAGCTGGGGCAGGGGTGACTGCTGCTGTTCCGAACAAAGAACGATGGGGTCCGGAGTTCATGAATGTAGCCACCCCATTAACATTTGAAAAAGCTTGTTGTGGTTCAGTGGGATGGATTTGAGCAGATAGTGCGAGAGAACAAAGAGACAGGAGCGTTGAAAACAAGGAAAGTCCATGGGAAACCTTCATTTGATAGTGAGTTGTCAGGGTAGTTATTGTTGCTGTTAGAAGTAGTCAAGTGTGTTGTTAGATGCTGGGGATGATTGGGATCTAATGGGGACAAATTGAGTCATCACGGGCGTTTATATACCTCATTTCATGTTGAGGTTCGAATAGCTCGTGATAGGGGCTCTTTCCTTTGAAATCCTGGTTTGGGATGCGTTTCCATATATGTGAACTACCTCGCTGGCGTAACCGTTTTAGGGCGTACAGTTGCGCGTATGTGTCATGAAATGAATCATGCCGGTTTTGGAAACACCGCACGTGTGCCGAAGGTGCTTTACACCTCTCCTTATTCCTGAAGCTCTCCCCAGTGCCATTAATGATCTCTCGTGATGTTAAAAAGAACTGACTACACAATCCTTGATGTTAGGGACAGATTCGGCGTTTCAGGGGTGCCGGCATAGTACATCTGCAGCATACAAAAGCAATTTACATCTTCTTCTAAGAACGAGGCATGCAGCCAACATACAACCCCCAAGTTTAGGAATATCCTTTTGTCGTTAGAAGAAAACTCCAAAAATTTCTATCTTCACTGCTAACGTCGGTGGATAAGTATGAGTTATGTCGACAACCGAGTGCGGATAACAAAACTTGTTTCTGTTTCATATTCCCTCGGCCGTAGAGAAGCATCTGCCCATATTGTAAAGCCGCATTCGTACATAAAATTTCTACGTGAGGCAATGACAGGATTTGTATTATTTATGACACGACTGCTACCCCCTCTCCAGCTGAAATAATATTATGTGAAATATGAATCCAAAAATCATTGAAATTTGTTAGAACTGATAGTTTCCAGCTTACTAAAATTCATTAGACAAAACTTCAAATATGCGACTTCCCGCGTCTCCCAGTAATCATGGTTTACAGTACCAAGGCAAAAGCGCATGCATGAACCTTCGACGGTCAATGAAGGGCTGAAGAACGCCAAGGGAACGTGGCGGCACCGGAACGGTTCCCGCGTGCCAACGAGGCGGCAAACGTGCTATGTCACATGGCCCATGTGTCACATCAACACATCTGAGGACCCTGAGTAACCCGACTTTGCAAGGATTTTACCATCAGAGCTCGATGTTCTTCTTGAAGAATGGAAATAGTTGAGGTTTAAGGCTAGGTATTTGGAGAGTATCCTTATTGCAATGAAATGACTGGGGCAAGAGGAATGCACAAAACAGATATATTGCATCCAATCCAGCGGAAACCTCTATTGAATAGGAGGTTGACGAGTGTTCCACTTGTCTAAGAGTGAAGGAAGCTCTTCTTCTCAGTTCGGTTTTGAACAAATCCAACGCCACTTTTGTACAGATCGGTGATCTCATGAGGTGTGCAGAGAGGCGACACTCAAATTAGAGTCAAACAATCTGAACATCAATAATTCGTTCGTATTTGTTAACTAAAAGACCAACCGACGGGGCGCCCTGATCTAGCGCACAGAGCCTTCCACTCCTAGATCATTGCCAATACTCGTGGTGACACTATACGCACGGTGCGAAGAGTTGATGCCGATCGTGCTGGGTAGTAGCTGACAGTTCGCCAGAAAAAGGAGCGTGCCGATTGCTCAATTCTGTGTCAAATTCCAGGTGGGCCAAGAATTGCCCAAAAAGCGAAGGGCAGGACGACGCGGATTCTGCAGTCGCTGAGAGATGGAAAACGGTGAATTCGACACGCGATTACAAACCCCTTCACACCATAAACTTCATCTACTTGAATACTAAAATTCGAGTTTGCTTGACATGTCAAGTGACCTGGGACGTATTTGTGA
This sequence comes from Gracilaria caudata, assembly GCA_030374735.1. NCBI lineage: Eukaryota > Rhodophyta > Florideophyceae > Gracilariales > Gracilariaceae > Gracilaria > Gracilaria caudata. The sequence goes on from JASCIV010000663.1 coordinate 7,174, forward strand.
CTAACTACCATAATATATTGCTGACTATTGACTAACTGACTAATGCAAGATGTAAAAAGTTATTCAAGTATGGTCATCATTGGTTCACCATTTGGTTATCGCAAAGTTTTTGGTGTGCTCCCAACCGAAAACAACCTACTGTTAGTCATAATCTATTTAAAACTCGAAAAGTTCAAAACCCAAGACATTGCGCGCATGTACTGAGTAAAACTGTTTTGCATGAACGTTACACCGCTTTTAATACTCTTGTGAGTTGATGGTTGTTGAGTTTGTACGAAACGAACTAAACAACTCATCTCTCGGCCATAATTGACTTCAGCACAGAATAGGACGGGCTTGCAGTCATCTTCTAGACAAAAGTAGCCTCTGAAGTAGGTAGAAGCAGCTAAGGTATGTAAAAATGACTAAATCTGACTCACTAGAAGTATTTTGACGGTGACTATGACTATTCAAAGTACCCATTTAGTTAGACACAAATACGCCCCTGCAAGTGACATAATGAGGAAGACGAAGAGAAAGCAAGATTGCCTTGCGTTCTCTCTTGAAAGCTACGAAGAGCCTTGACCGTATGAAATCGGACCTTCTCCAGATGCTGGGAAAGTTCGGCCAACGTTCTTTCGTTAACACCTCATACCAGCCGAATTATCTGTAAATTTAACTAAACTAGCCACTCTCTCCGAAAAGCGTGACCTTCAAGCTAACTACTGTCTCCTAACAGCTAGATCTACAAGCCAGCTCCCGGTCTCCGAACAGTGTCACCTGCAAGCTGATCAAAATGACCAGTCCTCAATCGGCTTGTAACTCGACATTTGCATTACAACACCCTCCACAGAGGCTCATCTTCTTTGCTTTTTACTACGCCCTCAACAGCCTGTCTGCTTCACGAGCCCCTCCATCTTCAACGGCGCATCTACCATACAATTTTCACGCCTTGATAGTGCTTTCGCAAACTGTACATTCATCCTGAACCCCACGACCAGCGTGCCTCCAAGCTTCCAAACTGACATTCCTTTCACGTCCACGCCCTGTCACCACTCTCCATCCCACGCTCCACGCTACAAATACCACATCTCAAAAATTCCACCATGGAGCAATTGCTATTGGATGCAATTAAGTCTGCCAACGCAAACGAGGTCACGCACTTAATTCGGCGAGGCGCAAACATTAATCAGAAGCACAAAAACGGTTCTACCGCATTAAATCTTGCGGCAGGGAAAGGAAACGTGCAAGTGGTACGACAACTTCTGCATTTCGGCGCTCAAATCAACGCCGTTGATAATTCCGGCTGGACAGCGCTCATGATTGCTGCCTGGGGTGGACACACCGAAGTTGTCCGACACCTGCTGAAGGCGGGTGCTCAAATTGACCTTGCAAGACAAGACGGTTGGACAGCGCTCATGACTGCCGGTCACAGGAAACATTCCAAGGTTGTTGAGAACCTACTGATGAATGGAGCCGATGTTCACTTGGTCAACCGTCAAGGGGACACTGCTCTTCATGTTGCCGTACAAGAAGATCACCAGGAAATTGTTCGACAACTCTTGAAGGCAGGATCCGATCTGCACAAGAAGAACAAGTCTAGGAAGTCTGCTCTTTGTCTCGCATCTAACGCTCATTTCGCTGCTGAGCTCCGCCGTATTCACTCTCAGCATCGTCCTCTAAATGACTTGGAGAACTTCTGGATTCATGCCAAGGCTTCCCGATTCACTCAGAAACAACTGGTCAACTCTCTGAAGCACACCCACATTACTTCACTGCCCACATTCATCATTGCTCATAATCTTCTTCTACTTGCGGTTCGAAAACAGATAGTGGGGGGGAATGAGATTCGATCTCTAAGAGGCATCGAAGACTACGTATTGGGACAGGTGTACTTGCCCGTCACAAGGCTGCAGCTTTCAAAGGCGGAGAAGTACTTAGTTTCCCAGGTGTTAACGCATGCCGAAAAGGTCGGCTTCATTCGCGATGGACATGCAGCGTTGGTCAGAACCGTAGCAGGGCTTCGAATTGATATACCAGATACTCAGATGCAGCTGCGAACGGTGCTTGTCTCGGTAGCTCGAGAACTCTGGAATCTAGATGAGCGCGTGAGCGTGACTGGACGGCTTAACGGGGCCGCAACTGGAGAATTCGAGAAACTATGCAAAGAAAATCTACAGATTGTAGAAGATATGCAGAACATGAGCTCCAGTCTGAACAAGTTGCACTCTTTGCTTCGGAAACCGAACAGGAACAATAAGGTTACCGGTATCGTTGGCCTTTGTCTTTCTATGATCCCTTTGGTTGGCGCTGTGCCTACCGCTTCTGATAGTTCGAAACTCTTTTTTGGAATATCGCTGGAGCAAGCGTCATCTGGGGTGTTCAATTTGCTTTCTATGGACTTGAGCAGCTTTCGAACCGCACAAGTTCTGACGAGTGATGACTTTCTCAACAAGCTTGACGCTGTTATTCAGAAGCGTGTGCAAAGCGTTGTGCAGAGCTGTGAGTTCAGAACGCTGACGAACGTTCAGAACGAGATAAGCTCAACAATATCTGAGATACAGGGGTTTGAAATAGATATGATGGACATTGATGAGGAAGAAGCGGAGTTGCGCCAAAGATTCAACGTCCTTGCATCCAAGGTGGACACCGATACAGTGAGTGCGTATGCCGCCATTCAGGAAATGATGTACGTTTTGCAGACCAAGGCCTGGCCCGAAGTGATCCAGTTGAGCCAAGTAACGAAATCAGTGGTAGATGAAGCGGATGAGACCGGTCGTATAAGTGTGGGTGGCTTTCTGTCTTCCTTTTCTAAGCTGAAGGAATTATGTTCCGGACCAAAGAAGCGCAGCATACCTAATGAGCTTCGTCAACGCTTCCAGGACGCTGCTAAACCAGACAAGAAGTTGTTGGTCGTGATAGCGAGAACACTGTTGCATAAGCTATTTCAGGAGTCATGCGGGGAAGGGAACTCAACAGGGAGGCGATTGTCGTTCACAAGGACGACAGATGTTTGGGACGACTCGGAGGTGGATGAATTGTTCAAGGAGCATTTGATGGATGAGATCTTTATTGAAGAAGAGGGCTTTACTGACGTGGGAATGAGAGTTTTGTTCCGGAAGCGAAGGAAAACTGTGTGCCCACGAAGTGTTGAGAGTGACAGAAAATGAAAAATGTGACCTCAGTAAGTGGATACGTCGAGAGCTGCGTTGGTTTTTCTTACCGCCACCACACATCACGTCCAAGGGTGCGAGGCACCTCTGCGCATGGATAAACTGAGCGTCAAAAAGATAGCACACTGCGTAGCGCCATTCAAAATTCCCAATTTGTCTGGGCTAGTATCATGCTGAGCTAGATAGGCGACAAATGTAGAACTGTACAAGGTCCAAAATTAAGAGCTCGATCTCATTTCGTCTGCCTCTATTCTCGTCTTCAAGTGGCCTGAACCTTCCGAATCGAAAGATGATGTAAGCTTGCAGTCAGGGCACCAACCAGCACCGCGAAGCAAATAGCTTACAGTGGCCTTTTCCTGAAAGAGAAGCAACCAAAACGGCCACATGCGAAGGTACAAGGGTATCTACGAAGTTGCGGGGAAAAGCCTGCAGGACACCGCGTCATCAACGAGACTGCATCCGTCCGAGGCCACGTCATCGACGTACTCGCTCCGCGTTGTGCTGCACGTCGTCGTCTAGAACCGGGGCTGACGTTGTTCGTGTTCCACCGCACCGCGTAAAACGCACGCTCTATTTCCTCACCCTCTCAACTCGTTCCTTTCATATCCCCCCTTTTACTTCTTCTGTTCGCAACGCGCTCGATGCCAGCGATGGTGCCTTGCTGGCAAGGCTTGCGCGCCAGCAAAGCATGGCTGCAGAGTGCTCGCGGAGCTCACTGAGCTCACTGATGGTCGCAGCATACCTCTCGTGCGCAATCCACAGCTTCATTGACACGGCCTTCCGTTCTAAGTTTGCAGCGTGTCTCGCTCGCTGCTTGCTCTCTCGTTTCTCGTGCTGCCTGCTTTTGCACGCGCACAGGCTACTTTGCGTTTCTTCGATGCTTCTGGTTGTGTATGGCAGTCAGATCTGATGATGACTACCAGTTAGTTTGGTCGTCTGGACTGCACAACATGATATACTCGTTTGTGGCGCCTCTCTCCGCTTGCTACGCCATCATTCCGGATTTGCAGACCAGTCACCAAATCCGACACAACGACGTCTGGCTTGAGCTTGAGGACGTTCCGTTCACTCTGCTGAAGGAGGGATTTACTCAACCCGGGGAAGGAGGTATGAACAAGGCCTACCATGACCCATTGGTACTGGCGCTCCAACATTTTGTACGCTGTTGACCATGATCTTCATCTGTTCTCTACTACGAACTCTCTCGCAGCTGGGCAGAGTTACACGGTGAAGATTGGAAACCGAACCAGCAAGGTGAGGGTGTATGCAATAATTTTGTTCCCGTGCGCGTTCGAGCGCGCCCTGCGCACCCGGTGACGCGTGGTCATGAATATGTGTTCAGCGTAAGTTTATCTAATGTCAGTTACTCTTAGTCGATTAGTGAATGTGCGGTAGTGCGACAGAACGTGCAACGGCTGCAGGTGCATTGTGATTGCGATGCATCCGCAGCCGTTGCGCGTTCCGCAGAACTAACTGCAAGCTACTGTCATCCGTAAACTTACATAGAACAGCTATGACGTTAAGACACGCCTACCTAATCGTTTTTCAAAGAAGTCTCAGACTGCCGGAATTGCATTTTGCTGTGTCATGCTTCCAACTGTGCAGTCAATGGTTATCTTCGATTGTTGCATTTAACTTTATCTTCACTATCATGATTCGGGGTAGAGCGCACGAAGGAATTGTGCTGTGAGACGACAAAATATGATTGCGATTCTCGTCGCCTCATTCAGCTTGAGCGCTAGGTTTTTCGAACTCGCACATCCTCCGCATGACCCACAACCAAGTGTTTCCAGTTTTTAGCGTTGATCTCACACTGTGGACGTCCATTTGGTGATGCATAACTGAATGGGCGGTTCCAAGTGAGGGTGTTGGTAAGGAGAGGTGCACGGCGCTTGTCAGTCTGGGAGCGGCTCTGAGGAAAGCAAGTGCATGAAAGCTTTTTCCTTAAGTTCTGCCAACGCTTGCATCGCGTTCTATCCTTCTTCCCCGCCGGCAATCTTCTGGACATCATCTTAGCGTCTAAGCATTCGAAGCAGTATTCCTTGCGATAACATCGACATCATGGATTTTGCCAAGTGTTTGTTTGCAGATACTGTGGGTGACCTGTTCATGTCTAACCCTCTGTTGCCATTCACACTTATTTGTGTCTTGGCATTACGGCTTGGATACAGGCCGATAGCCGTTAAGGAATGGCTTCGCCGCGCTGATGTTGGGCACGGCAAGTATGAATTACCCAAACACTGCAAGCTGGCGACTTTCCTGGTCAAGGGCAAGAAATCAAGCCCTAGGCCAACAAGAAAATCCTCGAGGAACAAGCCCACACCAGGAGTTCGTGGTGGCGTGGCAAAAGCGTACAAAGCCAAGTTGTATCGCAGCGTGTTGCCGAGGTTGAGGTGTGATCCATATACGCCCACAACCGTCGAAAGGGGAACGAGTACATCGACCCCACAGTCTCAGCAGCACGCCCAGGGAAATTCACCTGATGGGGCTAACCAGGCGGCGAATGTGCGGTGTGCAGAGGTCGCAGATAGAAAGGTCACAGAAGCACCTGCCCTGCCAAAAGTGAAACACCTGTCCAAGAAATTGGTCATAAGAAGTCTTCCCCCTTCCATGTTCTCTCGAGCGTGGATTATTCGTTTCTGCGAAGTCGAGGGCGGCAGGGTCAGCAACATTTCCCTACGGAACAAACGTCATGAAGACGAAGAGAGCTTGGCGGTAGTGGAAATGAGCACCGAAGAACATGCTTTTGAGCTGAAGGAGAGAAGGCGACCGTATCTTGGCACAATGGGCGCTACCATTGTGCTTGGATAGGAGCCTCGCGGAAGCATCCTGATCATTTGCTCCGCATAAAACATCCCGTGAACTGCGGTCGATGATAAAGTAAACAATTTCTTTCCTTCAAGTCCGAGAACCGATCACGGCAATGTACGTCACTGCGCTTTGTAAGTCCTCGATAATCGACCTGCCTCAAGCCTTGCGATCCTCGGCGAACATCTTCGGCTTGACGTACAATTTAATGGCTGATTGAAACGGAACAAGTTTTCTATCTTATTCAACTTCTCTCAGGTATCTGTTGCCTGCTTTCGATTGGTCGCACCCTCACGCGGGACTTATGGGCTGAAGCAGAACGGTAACTTTAGAGGGTGGACGCGTGGCGAGGCGATGAAGGCCTGGTGGATTGCGCCAAGCCATGTCGAACGCTGTGCTTTGCACGTAGACGACGTGGATCATCACCAGAAAGGTCTGTGGTACAGATGTAACGGGAATCATGCAAAAAACCTTACCGGATCGTTACTTTGCTTCTACAGAGCAGAGTGCAGCGAGTCAATTTTTTGAATTTCAAGTAACGATCAGGGAAGAAAATTTCAAGGATTTCGTTACCAGAGCTCTACAAATGTACCAGAGACAAATTCGGTGATGATAAGCTAGAGATTATAGACTACAAGAGACTGTCTCCAGGCTAAAACATCAGTATCCGACCTGAACATCTGATAACGTCACCTGATGTTCGGACTAGATAGTGATGTGGAACTGGTCCCAACCGGCAGGAGTCCACCTCAGGCTGCACCAGCACTTTCCGTGGCGATTGCAACACCGTTTTGAAAGAGCGTCCCCGCACACGTGCCTGACACGTGCCTAACATGTGAGGCTTGAAGATATAGCAGTGACAATTTGTTTCTGGCTTGCTCTACATGTGTGCCAATCAGTTTGTCCGCGAAGACATAACTCATACATATATCTACTGTACCAGTAAGCTTTCAAATAGACCGATTGTCTGTCTTTAAAACCTTTTGAACACGCGGTGCCTACAAGAGTGATTTCTACTTTGATCACCCACAAAAACAATCGTCAACAGACAGACTTTGTTTATCGACACAATGAACTGGCCGGGTTACGATTAGAACACGGGTTATATAAAAGAAGAAGAGGAGTGGGAGTCACATAAGAGAAAGAGGAAGAGACAGGAAAGTGGCGAACAATAATAATTGCGGTTGGGCCCGTGTACGGCAGACTGCAAAACACACAAGCTGGACCCTCCCATTCAGCCCACAATGCGATGTTCTCCTCTCTTCTGGTAATGAGAAGAAAGAATCAAGTCTTGAATCCCGAGCATAAATCGGATGATGATACAGGAGAAATTGCTGAGCGAACCCGATCGGCCTTCATCACGAGGGCGATGTCGATGTCAAGCTGCGGGTGCTTTTGCAGGAAGTCGTTAACTGCCGTTTCCGTTTCCACCCGTTGCTGGTGAAGAGCTTCCATTTGTTCCTGGCACCAGTACAACTGAGTCTCATGATTTCTTTCAGTTTCGTTAACGTAGTTCTCAAACGCCTGAAGCCGCGCTTGTTGTTGAGCCACTTTGGATTGTTCCATTGCAATCTCCTGCTCAAGGGATTCGACCATGACGCTGAGCCTAGAGAGATTGGTGATGTGAGAGTTGAGATTCTCAATCGTCTCAACGTGAACAGCGATAATCTCACTCTTTCTAACAGCCAATTCCCACAAATTCTGGTTTTCT
>JASCIV010000664.1:392-14828 GCA_030374735.1 Gracilaria caudata
TAGCTTGATAAGCGGGATGACGAACGCAACTTACAACAGAGCGTGTTATCCGCAAAGGCATAGGAACGACGAAAAGGAAAAACGTAGACAGTTGTTTGTGCTTAGATGTAGACAAGAACGAAGCGTTCATAGGAGATATAGGAGGTAGGCCGTCGTCGCCGCAAAGTGCGCGCTTAAGTACGAGTTTTGTGCGGCCGGCGTAGAAACGATTTCACGCTGCAGAAGCGAGTCCTTCGAGGCCGTTCGAAAGCCGTAGAAAACGGTAGTCACTCGCCTAATCGGTAGTCACACCGAAAGAACCAACTCAAGGAAGGGCCCCGTTCCGGAGGTTAACGGGGGTAGTGCCGGAAAAAGTGCCGGACTTGGACTCCCTGGTGTGCTTACCTGAGGTTTTCAAAATCGCCGAATACGAGGCACGTATGCCTCCTGAGCTCAAAAAGCGGCGGTCCGGTGGTCAAAAAAGCGCCGTACTTTTAGTTCGGCTCGTTTCTGACGATCATTATGACTTGGTTGCACGAGCTCGCGCGGAGTCCACACCATGAGCTCGATTTCCCTCTTGACAGCCACAACTTTCATACTGTGCTCCTCCCTCCTTCTCGCTACCAGCGTCTTCAATCAATCACACCTTCTCGTAACTTATGACGACGTCAACTTGATACTCAGCCAACTGCACCAAATATGGCCGCCTCTGTCCACTCCACCTCCTTCCGACATTCACGGCCTTACCGCCGACAACTGCTCGGGTACAGCCGACTGCCTTGCTCCTCGCGTCTGTTTCAGCTGTCCATCTCCGCCATGCCTCTGCATGAAATCCCCAATCTTCCCCAGATACGGCTGCAAGTCATCGCACGACTGCGACGAAGGTGAGTATTGTGGTTGGGATCCCGTGGCCGGCCTCACGACTGGACGTTGCATAACCTCCCGATACTTTCCGACTCAGAAACGTTCAATCTTGCAACAACCGATTACGTCCATACCGCCATTGCTCGGCTCGGGACTGACTGGCGACCGATGCTTTTCGCACAGCGACTGTCGTGGTACGCGAAGTGTTTGTCGAAAGCTTTTTTTAACACCGAGGTGTACAACCTCACAGCATGTGAGTATTCGCAGAGCCCTTGTGTCTGTACTCCCATCGATTTCATTCCATGCTTCACAACATCGGATTGTACAGATCAGGGCGAGATGTGTACGACTGTACTCTTTTCCCCGTCATCGTCGTTTCCAAACAGATTCCAGACCGAACAGGACGCAGTGCTTGAGCCGATATGCATCTCATCCAATCTCACACACACCTCCACGGCTGTCCTTCCTGTGTCGAACAATTCCGAAGTACGTCAGATTCGTGATCTTCCAAGAGCACAACTTCAACCTCGAAGTTTCGAAGAGAGCGGAAACCTGCAACCTGCCAGGCGCTTATCGGCAGACGTACCGCCCTTCTCGGTGCCTGAATTATCATTCTTCAATGCCTTCTCAACTGACGATCTTCAGAATGACTTCATCGGTGGAATTCTTTCACTCGTTATCGTCTCTCAACTTCACAACATAATTCAAACTCTCATACACTCAGTGGCTGGAGTCAGTGAAGATGCATACTCCGCGTACATCATTTTCTCCCGACTGAGTTCTTTTCGTTATGTTTCTAGATTAATCCGTCTGCATGAGCCATATCCTCGACAGGGAGATCTCACGTCTTTCCGGAAGGGAAACCGAATCAGTGTCAGCCGCATTTTCCGTCCACTCCTGGCAATCACTATTCTTTTCGTTGCAGAGTTTGCTACAATCATAGCTGGTACGGACAGTCGCAAGAATTACTTTGCTGACCAGAACTTTGACCCAGTCGTAGCTGCCGTGAACGGTACTCGTGCACCACGAATTCAAGATCGATTTAACCACAACTGCGACGACTTTTTCGTTCCAACGCGAGGCCTTTTCGAGTCTGGAAAAGTGCTCAAATGTGTGAACGCGTTTCCAATGGAGCCAGAGCTTTCCGCAAAGAATCTGATTGCAGTTCATGTGTTGTACGGCAGTGGCAAGACAATCTTCAGCATGCATTCTGAGAATGGATCGTTTGGTGCTGTGGAACTTTCCACTTCTGTGCGAGCTGAGAGCGGGGAGAGTTTGAAAACGATGCCGTTCCGTCCAGATCTGATGAATCAATTCGAACGTATCACGTTTCTGAACAGCATCTTGAATGGGATTAGAAGCAGACTGGGCTATAAGGTCGAAGACATACGCCGTAATTTGTGGGGTGCTGATGAAGTTACAGGCCCTTCGGGGCAACTGGAAAGCTTGACTTTTGGTCATCGCACCGACTGGAAGGAGTCGTTGGAGACGATTACAAACGCAGTGACGCAGGGACTAAGGGACTTGGATCTTGTGCTCAACTCCACTGGCGAGCCGTGGGTGTTTACCAAACCATTTGCATTTGAGCGTCGCAATCCGTTGATGGCGGTGGTTAAACCTTACCGAATCCCTCATGGCTGGCTTTCGATCATTGCGTTGTTTGTGACGGCAGTTCACTTCATAGTCAATACGTTTGCGACGGCTTTTGACGACGTTGCGTACCTCGCGATGAAGGAGCTTTTGGGAGAAGACTGTGTTCTTGGACCGCTCGCAGAGGGCGATGGCGGGGACCGCACTGCTGAGCTATAAAGCGTCGGTAATATTGTACAGATGGTAAAGCACGTGCGAAGGGCCGTTTGGGGGATGAATGGGAGGGTGCAGATAACTACGAAGGCACAAGGGTATGACGCAACTATGACCTCACGCAACGCTACCGACGTCGTGTAACACAACGGAGCGTGAGGATCCCCAAATTAGCTCATTTGTATGCCAAGCTAATAATTGTTCATCACAATTGAGGGTTGTGTTTGCATCACGCTTTTCTGTAATGCTAATGCTAATGTACTGTAATGTAAAGCCCTTCACACGAATGAGTTGGGGGTGCGGCGCAACAAAGTACCAGAGCCGTTCAGTTTCATTATGCGTCGGTGATGGTGGTTTCTTAGGAGGTCCCATGACTACAAACGTTTGCCAGTGTCGTGGAGTTGGGCTCCCAACTGTGCCATGCAATTAGACGAAACGAAATGGGGTTGTGATGAAATGGCCCAAGATGATCACAGATGTGGGCACCATGAGGTCGCGGTTCCATCACGTTGTTGATATCACTCCCACCACTCTTAGTGCCGCCGGTGTGCCTTGGCCACTTGGCTCTTTTAATGGCGTGAAGCCAAAACCGTTGGATGGCGTGTCAATGTCGTATACTTGGGAGGCTGGGTCACACAAGAGGGTCGAAAGCATCAACTCCTTGAAATGTTTGGTAACAGGGGACTGTACAAGGACGGCTACATGTGCTGCACCACTCAGCTTGTGTTTGCATGCGATGAGGATTCGCACAATAAGACTTACCAGCCAAGCGACTTCGAGTGGGAGTTGTACAATCTGGTCAACGATTTCAGTCAGGGACACAAGTTGGCATCCCAAGACCCCGAGACGAGAGGACTGGAAAAATGTGAGCAGCTGTAAATCGTCCTACTCTCACGAACAATCGCACGTCGTTCACGTTCTATCCAGGAATCTCCAGAATCCCAGAAGGATCGGCTCCGAACGTGAAGAACACGCCCTTTGCGACCACTGCGTGCGTGGAGTACACTTCGCCCTTAACGGAAGGAGTGATTATTACGCAGGGAGGACGATTTGGAGAATGGGGTCTCGCTGTGATTGATAACGATGACTGTGGTTGATGAAAAGGACAAGGTGCTTTCCAGATCAATTCCGTGTTCTGTCGGGGCCAAGTTCTCGGTGAATGAGACGCTGGACAGCTACGAACTGAAAATGCGGTTTGAGTTATACTCTGATGAGGGTGACGGTTGATCTGCTTGGTTCAATGACTGCGGCTGAGAGGAAGATGATGGTGACGGAAATGGCTCACTTTGAGATTGCCAACGGCTGATGAGTAGTTGTGCCTGAGTTGAGATGAGAACTGAGCTGCGTGCTACACGGGAGACGAGTTCACGCGTAAGAGTGCCTGCCGCCTGCAGCCATTGTCTTGCGTAACGCAAGAACGTCATCAATACTACGCCCTCACCCCTGATGAAGAAAGACTCGTCATGCACGTGGACTATCAGTACACATACCCACGTGGCCAAGTATCACACGCGAAGCGCAATCTCATTGCATCATGTGGAAGGTTTCGAAGATATGAAAAGAAATAATTCGATTTACGTTGTGTGTTTCTTTATGAAGTTGATGCCGTCGTGCTCGTCACGTGACGGGGCCGCCGGTGACCTGAAGATGTGAGTGTAAAAGGGTACCCTTCGTGCAAGTGCTGAAGGTACGAAGAGAAGAGCTGGGTGACGTCACCATCCTCAAAATCAATAACTTTGGACAACATCTCAAAACGTTAAGATACCACACGTTGCTTTCGACTGCGCACTTCGTCAACAGCACGTGGCCGCGACGAAGAGAGGCGTTGAAATAGGGCACACGCATTTCGCTGGAGAGCTCGCAATGATTTAGAAACCTTTCGACGCGAGAGCATCGAGGAGAGCGCGCCCCCAAGTATCCTCGCCGCCACAGCGTATATGAACAAAATGCAAATCTTCAGCAAGACATGCCTCATGCAGTCGTCCCGGCATGTGTTCAGCTCGATCCAGCACGATTCAGTACGATTACACATGTTGGTGCACGGGCTTCGTCTCCAAATAGAGCCAACACTTCACTCTCCCGCTTGTGTCCTATGATCGGAAGCCATGCCACATGACTTCTGTTCAGCTCGTGAGTGTCAGGAAACTGCATGTTTTCGCCGTTTACGAGAGTTGGAAGCCATGCATTCTCCCTCTCCCTCTCCCTCTCCCTCTCCTCGCACGGTACTTAAGAGCTCCCCGTCTTTTGATTCATTGCAACGTCGGCAGCACAAAATTGCTTCAGTACTGGAGCGGCTTGGTTTTTGGAATCCAGTTTCACATCTCACACCGCTCCCTTGTGCTCCGTTGTCCCTACTTTTCATTCCCTTTTCCGCTTCGCAGCTATACTTCGGTTCCTTCTTCACGACGTTGCTGCTTGTGCCTACTCAGGATTCGGCGAATTTCGAAAGCCACTCAGAACCAACGGCCAGATCCACATTAGCAAGGTTCATAATCTCTGCTGATAAGACACGTTTAGACTGCGCTTTCTTCTTCCTCTAATAGTTCAAATGGCTCTCCCACAGGGAGAAGAGTGGCGTCTACCCGAGGCGTACTACAATTCCCCCTACTTTGTGGTTCGTCGACTAGGCCAAACTGCGGAAGATATACTCGGTGAGGCCCCACTGCCTCCGCTTAAGCCACGTTCTGTTGTTAGAAAACGCGCATCCTCCGATGCATCCACGCTAGTCACTCTCTCCAGCTGTGAATCGATTGAAAAAGGATATTCATCACACAGCTGCAATTCAAATCCCCCACGCAAGAACTCAGAGCTACGTCAACGTTCGGGACGCAAGCGTGGGGGTGAAGGTGATCACGGGAAAAGAAGGAAGAAGGCGAAGGTCGTGGCGCAGTTGAAGGCTCCAGGAGAGACCAAGAGCGCGTGTGACAGTGACGGGGTCGCGCAAGGGATGAAGCAGCATACTGAGCAACAGAAACCTGTGATGCTCAGGCTGCGCGTGAAGGAGCCGTACGAGGTTGATGAGGACGGCTTCCTCATCGAGCGACCCACACGCATTGCTCGCAACCGAAAACGCGCCACGGGACAGAGTGGAAGCCGGTCGGAGCGGAGGAAGAGAGCAAGGACAGCGGTGCCACAGCAGACAGCGAGGAGTGACTCGAGGGCACATGGTCGGGCACCCACGACCAGGACGGCTTTGCTCACGGACCGCACCAGAGCGGAGGGAGAAAAGCAATCGGTCAAGCTTCCTAGCGATTGTCCGAAAGCGGCAGTGGGGACAGGAGCTAGAAAATCGGAGTCGAAGGGCACGACGATGTTGAGATCAGCGCAAGTGCCGGACCATATTCGACGGAGGTGGGAGAATAACGGTTACGGTGAAGCTCCAAAACCGCGGCCAAAGTGGACCACGATGTTAAGGTCCGCAAAAGTGCCGGATGACGTTCGACGGAGGTGGGAGAGCGATGGGAAAGGCGGAGCTCCAAAACCGCGGCCGAAGTGGACGACGATGTTAAGGTCCGCGAAAGTGCCGCATGACGTCCGACGGAGGTGGGAGAGCGATGGGTACGGCGGAGCGAAATCGTCACAAGACAAACGCGATCGTCACGTGTGAGAGGCGCGCCCGCCCCGAAGCGAGAAGAAAAGCCAAGCACACACTGAATAAAATGACTTGCACTTGGTGGGATTACGCTTGCGCCCTCGTAGTTTCTCACCCCAGCGCAATAAGCGCTGGCAAAGGAGTGGATGAACAAGCGAGACTCATCGTATCGGTTCCCGGCGGGCGGCCTGTGCCGGCAGGGAGGAGCAGATGCCGTGGACACGTCACTGTCAGCCCCCTGTGCTCTTTCACCTGCTGTCACCTGAACGGCTGCCATGTGAACACGTCGTACAGTTCACCCTGCATGCTGCTTCGAATGCGTCCCCCTCCACGGCTTGTAAGCGACGCCCGTTTCTTGTCGCTCGTTGTCGCTGGCCCTCCATCGCATTCCTCTCCTCTGTTCGCCTTCCAAACTGCCCTCTCTGCTCCGGTTCTGCTCCGTCTCTGACTGGCTTTCGTCCCCGCCGTCGCACTCGTGCACTGCTTTTACACTTGTTGCTCGCTCTTCTTCCACACCCGGCACCCACGTCCGACCTCGTCATCTACGAGCCCAATTCCTGCTCTTACCCTGGAGCAGTTTCCGCTCATTCTCGCTCTAACATTCGCTTAACAGCGTTTTTGTGCATCGCGTTCTCATTGATTTACGGACTGGGTCCCCGTATCTACCATTTCTTCACGAGTTTGCAGTGACATGGCCAACTCTCTCAGCTCACGACGACACCGTACCCCATTATGCGCGATTCCTGTCCAGAAAACGCGCACCAAGCGTCTCTCTCTCAAGTCCTCCCCCCTTCCACTGAAAAAGCGTTCAAATTATCGCTGCATTCCCAATCGCTCCCTTTCACGCGACCGTGAATCAAAGTCGCCCAACTTCACCCTTTCACCGGCAAGCAGTTCGTATCTGCACCCCGCCCCAAATTCTGCTCGCAGCCTTTCCATTGACAAACTGGTCAGTGCAATATCTGGCGTGCACATTGACCCTTCAAGATGGCGCAATTTTAGCTCCAACAAGGCGTCAGCGGCAGCGCTTCAAGCAGCATGAGCAAAACCTCGCATGCTGCGAACTTGATGCCTTCGCTCCTCATGAAAACTTTTCGCTACCAGCTTAGCTTTTCCGACACTTTCATTACTGCATTAAAAATTATTCTTTTATCTATTGCCCTAATTTAGCGTGTATCATGCGTTTCTCAGCGCTGTCCACGTACACAAGTGTGACGGAAGTACACGGTACACAGTCTGTCAGAGACCCAGGTAGAGAACGAAACAGATTTTATAGAAAACGGATAAGGGAAAGCTTGCCCCCTATGTACATAACTGCGACTCCGTCAACTGAAGAAAAATTACACCAATTTCTTGTGTTTCCTCTGTGATGAACTTTGATGTCGAAGTATTTGTTTGCAGATGTACATCTTTTCAACGTCTCCTTTCATCAAGCTGGGCTTCTCTGCAACACTGTGTGATGCGTTCAACCATTTCGTGTAGCCAAAAAATTCTGTTGCCGTAGTGAGGACAAGTGAACTGAGACGTCGGTTGAGTCCTTTCATGATTTGTCAGGGACTCCTTGCGCCCCGTCAAACGTAAATCCGAAAGCAAGCGAGTGTAAGCATTGTACTTATGATAGGTGTTTTGGATTACAATTCGGAGCGATGAGCGTGCTTGCTAAATTACGTGGCTGATGGAGTCGTCCTGGGTCAAGCAATTGAACCTGTTGCCGTTTTGGTATGGAAAGATGACCATTTGTTGTTCACGTCGCGACAATACCACTTAATTGATTAATTCTTTAAGTAGAACCAGGCTCAGAAATCGTGGACACCAAGGACGATGACTGGAATATCAGTATAAAAGCGAACTCTTCTCCGAAGAAGTGTCGCATGCCCTTCGCTCCCCATATCTCATCGTTTTCTCTCGCAGGGTGTACACTATCCTTTCAAAACTTGTGGGCTCAGTTCATTCGTTTCCTTCTCAAGCTTCTCAAATTTGCGCGATGGGTATCATTTGCAGCTGCATTGGCGTCAAGTTTGGAAGGAGGTCCAGAGAGATGCAGCCACATGAAGCGTTGCAACAGTTGAATGATATCTACAAGCGTTTCACTTATCTGCAGGCTATGGAAGATCGCTCGGCCAACCGTTTCTCTGAAAGTTCGTTGGCGAAGGTGAATGCGGTGGAAGGAGGGGAAGTGCTTATGCGGAACGGAGGCGGTCGTTTTACCCTGCAGGATGTGCTTATGCGGAACGGAGGCGGTCGGTTTACTTTGCAGGAGGTGACTCCTCTGCGAGAGAGGGCGGAGGGGAGTGAGTCCGTTTGTTCTACAAGAAGTTGGGGAAGTGATGGTGAGTGCGCTCGGTATGGCATTGACGTTTCTAATCCACCTCCGGTGCGATCGCGCATCTTGTACTTTGAGAATCTGAGTAGAAAGGTTTTGGGTCGATTAGAAATGGTGTAGGGGGACCCATCTTAATATAAGATACAAATTTCTGTTTCCGAACACGAGGAGCTCTTATTTTGTAAACACTCGAGTGCCCGGAATCAGCAAGTTCAGCAATGGAACTCTTCTGAACCATCATGGCGGTAGTCATACATGTTCTATACGCTTGCGGTGCCTGATTTGCACAATGCAGCTTGATTGCGTACGTGTCCACGTCGACGAGAGTATTTGTCGTCCTCCATTCTTCAATTCATACCTTCTTACCTTTGTTGTTACAACCAAATTAAAAATTAATGCTTACAGCGTGTGCTCGTGTCAGCACACACGTGCACGCGGTGAATGGCAGCGAGTGCCTTGTCAACGTCCAGCGATGCTGCAAGGTCTTGCACGTAGCTACGTGCATGAGCCCGCAGAGTTTTTTCAGCTCCCTTGCAGTAAACTTTTCATTCTTCTGCATCAATGTGTAAGATGAGTGAGTGGTGCCTTAACGGCAGAGTACAAGCTGCTTCCTTCACTGCAGCCTCCAAAGTCCTCATCTTCATAGGATCGGCCACCTGCACCAACATTAACATCGTCATTCGCTTGGGTTTCGTATTTGATATTGTCCAGCCCGCCCTCTGAATAAAACAACCACCATCCACATGCTCCTGTACTCCGCTTTTCGATTACTCTCTCCTTCTTCTGCCCCTTCAAAACCAAAAGCCTTCCCCGAAAAATGATGACGTTCGTGTTTACCATCTGTCGTTGCAAGTTGAACTTCGGTCCTTCTGGCTTTCGGCTTTCCTTTTAGAAATTATTAGGTCGGTTGAAGCGTCCATCTTTCAATGTCGGTTGACTTCCTTCCGCTCTAGCTCACCGTCCTCTTCGACCTAATATAGAGATCTCAGACGCAAAGATATAACCATTTGAATCCGATGCATTCTACTTTCAATCCTGGCTGCTTTTGCACCAACATCTTCTTCGCCTGCACGCCTGGAAGGGCTCTTAGCAACAGCTTTAGCTCTTTTTCCCCTTTTTGGCACTAGGCTCGGTAGAGATCTCGGCTGAACAGGTTTTTTTTTTTCGTTTTCCTCGACGTCGAAGCATGCGGAGGGACCCTAATAGAGTTTATCGAAGTATTTCATTTCGAATTTGGAACAAGGGCGAAGTATAAAGTATGGGGAGTTTTGTCGAAAGTAGAAGGAACGCAGTTGAGCGTTTTGAGTGATGCGGCAGAAGAGATGAAATGAGAAGGAATGAGGAATTCGCAGTGGCGGTATAGCTTTCAACTAGATACTCTCCACTGAATTGGGCCAGGTACTAAAACTGTTCGTTTGAGATGTTGCTTGCACTCTTGGAAACCATCATGTCTTGGCTCAAGCGCCAGTAAAAATCTGTTTCGAACAGAAACGGGACTTTTCTTTTACGATTTTAAACCAGAAATGCACCATAGAACGTTGTTAGCGCCGGGCGTACGATTTCACAGGCGAACATAATCAGAAAGCCTTTCATCAACGAAGAAACGCAGCGTTACTGACTAATGCATTCCGAAGTCAGCGCCCAACTAAAAGCCATATGCCTTCACAACATTTCTTAGTGCAGAATCGTTCCCAAGTATTTTCCTCCCTTTCAAATGCAACATGTGCGTTCTGCATCTTATGTTGGCACATACGTTTACCATGAGCTCTGATTAATGTGCCACATCCAAATGCTGGTCCACGTTCGCACATGAAATGGAGCATCTCTTCAATGCAAACAACATTCCCAAAAAGTTCGTCTTAGATTAGACACGATATCGTCAGCTGCACGTGCGCATTCTTACTCTTTCTGTAGCCCGTTCTGGGCATTTAGTTGCATTTCGGACGAAAATAGCATCGTATAACACAATACTTCCTTTGCATTAATGAATTCTAGTGCTTTACGTTTCGAAGCGAAGGAAAAGCATGTCCATGATGGAGTTCTTTTGCAGATCCAAAAGTCTACTTAACAGTCTCTCCTCTCTCTCGTTCTCCCTCCTCTCTTCTGCATCAAACAAAAATGTTCTCTCCAATGTCTTCTAGTTCTCATGCGTCCTGTCCTCTTTGCCGGTTGCGCTTCAGCGCAGCTGGCTTTATCTCATTTCGGCGTCCACCAGATTCCGGCCCCCCAAATGGGGCCGTAGACGATGATGTAGATACAGACGTCGTCATGACAGATGTTGACTCGGGCTCTGCGGCCCCTTTGGGGGGCCGGGAGATGTTGCCGGACGCCACCTCTGGGGTTTGTAGTGAGTCCAGAAGTGTTTTGGATTCTAGCTGCTCCATCCAGTCACTTGTGGCGGGCATGGAGCGGCTGCGAATTCACGACCGGCCGAACTTCTGCGACGCCGGTGCTGCACTCTTCGCGCCTGCGCCGGCCAACCGCGTGCGGCTGTTTGCTTGTACGTGGTACGGCCGGCTGCGGGCAAAGCGGCAACACCGTGATCTTGGCCTGCGGTCGTGGTGGAGAGCAACGCCGGGGAAGCGAGGGGGGCTCCCCCGGCTGCGCTCGCTGGGGCCGTCCAAGCGGGCGCGTTACTCGTAACTGCCCCGCTGGACCCCCGCTAAACAAGAAAAAAACAAAAAAAACTACAAAACCCACGAAAAACAAAAAAAAACTAAAAAAACCCAGAAAAATACAAAAAAATTACAAAACCCAAAAAAAACAAAAAAACTACAAAAACCCCCAAAAAACCAAAAAAAATTACAAAACCAAAAAAACCAAAAAAATACAAAAACCAAAAAAACCAAAAAAATAGTATAGTAAGCAAAAAAAACCAACATGGTTTTTACCTGCTGTTCCTTCCTAACATGATGACTCTAGAATCAAAGCTTTGGGCTACGGCGCTTTTTTAAGTACGTGGAGTCGTATGGCTGAAGAGGTGATTGACATAAAAATGTGCGGCTCAGTTTCTTGACAAATTAATTTCCAACTCGTGTTATACTCCTCATTACAAAGGAGGGGGGGAAAGGGGAACAGTATTATTACATTATTAAAACAACATCGTTTCCATTCCCATAACTGATACCAGAGCACGGACGTGGTGTCAGTGTGTTTTTCTTTACCCTATCTATATGTATATCGATCGGGGGCGTATTTGAGACTAACTACTTTGCGACTTTGTCAAGTCATAGTCACCACTTTTCTATGAACTTTACTCATCATCCTTCACAATGTGTTTTCTTCCCATTGTTAGTGCAGTCAAAATGGCTATTCACAAACACGCCCCCTGAAATCAAGATGTACGACATCACGTGTCGTGTGCTGTTATCTGTAATAATATGATGGTGATTAGATTTTGACCTTCTATAAATAAAGGAAAGAATCTGATTGTGCTGATTATATTTTGATACAAAAGCTGTAAAAGTTTCCCGTCACTTGGAGAGAATTACGAGCTACCTACTGTCTCCTGACAACGTGAGCTACAAGCCGATCATGGTGATCAAGCGTGACTTGGCTTGTAGCTCCACGTTTTCACTCCATTATGCCTTTTGTCAAACAACCGCTAAATTTGATCTAGTTGGTCTGTTCCTCTCTAATTTCTTGCTATTAAGTGTTGCCTCTTTTCTCATTGGCTCAAACGCTGTCTAACATGCGCTGATGTCAAAATTTGAAAACCAAAATGATTTCTTTTTTCAATTAAAGACATGGCTCCACCCCTCATTTCCGGCTCATAATACAAGAACGAAAATCAATAGAATCAATAGCAGGTCTTAATTCCCGCAATTGAAAGAAAAAGAAACGCCTATCGTGCTACAAGCTTCTGCAAGCTGCTCACACGGTCTTCTAGGTCAAACATCCATGAGCGCCTAAGAAGGTCTTAATCTTTGTATGGTCCCACAATTGTTTGATATCCAATTCTCGTAACATCATCATCACATCCATTCTCGTATCTTGAAGATTTTCTTGCGTATTAGGTGAGCTGAATAATTTAGTCGAACTTTAGTTGTAGCCTTTCGGCTTCATGTCGTTTAGAGTGAAAGTCTTTAAGCGAAAATTACAGTTACGGTGCTTTTCGCAGTAACCAGAAGCTGCTCAAAATGCCATCCGAAGCTTTCCACGTTTCCCTTGAACGAAATCCAATTTCAAATTGTGACACAAGAGTGATGGACACGGAGTGACGGACACGTAGTGATGGTGTTCTTGGATGGTCGAATGTCTGAGCATTCAAGCGCAGATGGAAATAGTGCGTTTTCCAACAATTGTTTTCGTCATTCTCCTGCATAATATGGAATCTCTACCCTGAGCTTTTCTCAATCTTAAGATCAAATTTGATACTGTTACTGTTTACTAGACTATAACAAGTACGTTTGAGCGACAAGGTCCTGTGAATTTGTGTTACTTCTTTGATATGGCGATCTTCGCAATAGTTTGAGATTGTAAATATGTAGGAGAATGTAGAGGACGGTTTCACGAAATTCATATTTGAGCTGTTCAGAGACTCATGTGGATAGAAGACTCACGTCAACTGAAACAATGGCAGGTTCGATAACTGTTTAGCACCGTGAAGCGGTGGCTCAGCACGAAGATCGACTATGATGGAGAGCAACCGACGGCTGGGGCGCAGCGAGCGTCGCTGAAAAATAAATTAATCGAAACTCTCGTTTCTCGCTCATGAAAGGACGGGAATTGGAGAAACTGATCCAAACCGCACAACGCACGAAAAAAAAAGCGGAGGCTTGAACAGACCCTATCATTTTCCATGTGTGAGAGCAACCGGCGCTTGGAACCGATGTGAGGCGCTACGTAACTTCGTTCAATAATCCTTCGCAACTGCTGTCACGTTCTCACTCGACGTTACATTAATATTATAATTCTGCGCTTGTTGAAAGTTTATATTTCGGTTTCATACTTCTGTGAGCCCAAGGGGCCAGATCCCAGATCAACGTGCTCAATGAAGAGATCGCAGTTGTGCTGAAAACGTTGCTCAAACTTCTACTCTGCCTATAACTACGAATAAACTGACATCCAACACAGCTCTAAAAGCAGCGCCGTGTAATTGCTATTTGGTCGCTTGATAACATAAATAACACTGTGGGTCTATTGGTTTAAATCATACCGTTTAACAACAAGCGAGCACCGCAGAGAGTCCAGAGTTTGTAACGGCCCCCATACCATACGTCTGACGTCTGGCAATTGCAACTCGACTCGAAACCACAATTTGGTCATGAGGTTACCCCCAATCCAACAACAAAAGAGAGACATCCAGCTCACCAGTTTACGTTAGTTAGCAATCACAGCTGCGATCAGACACTCGTTGTCGACCTAATAGCGGGACTAAAAGGAATAAGTGATTTTTGTCCACAAATTAGCATTGGAACACTGACTTGGGATAATACCAAAACTCTTTAATTGTAAAGGTTTCGAAAATATCTTTGCAATCAGCTTGTATTCAGCATTGAAACATCCTCCACGGCTATGATCTCATAAGGTCTCACAGCAGCACGTTACAATGCAATCTTCGAGATAACTTGATAAAAATAGCTCATATTTAAAATTAAACCTCATCCAGAAATTGGTTGACACCTGTCGAGTTCGCAATTGTGGGGATTGTGTAATGCAGATTTATGCCAAGGGAAAAAGAGAGGCTTACAGTAAAAAAAAGAGTGACCAAAAAAAAAAGGGCCGGTCCATCGGTCCGGTGCCGAAGCACCATTCCGACAGACCGGCACCCTCCAAAAAACGTCCCAAAGGTGTTTTTTGTCCCCCACATTCGGACGAGCGTCAACACGGGGCAGTCACCCATCACGAGTGACGCACCCGACGTTCCACATCC
>JASCIV010000666.1:0-14806 GCA_030374735.1 Gracilaria caudata
ACAAGATTGTTGTTCTCAGTTGTCTATAGGAGTATGATATTGCAAGCCTATTGCATTTTTCTGAGCCTATTGCAATGATATTGCAAACTACCAAGTGCATTGCAATATGTATTGCAGATGAAACGAAAGGAGCAATCTGTATTGCTTATTGCATTTTCATGAGCAATATATTGCAATTTAATTGTCGGTAGCCCTGGTTGTAGGCGAACAAGGTAGTATGGAGTTCCACCAGGTTTTGCACTTGTTGTTCTGCCTCGCGGCGAACACAAGAGATTTTAAGTGAGCAAACTGGTTGGTAGCAGATGTAAAGCGTTGCAAAATGATGTTGGAAAAAGTTTTTTGTGTTTCGTGTCATGTGAAAAAGCAATCGTAGATGACATTCAGGAGCACGAAAAAGTGTTGTGAACATTATGCGGTAATGATAGGGGAACTGCCCAGTGAGTGCGTCTTTGCTTTGAAGAAAGAATCCGCCTTTTTGTATCTCCATGATCTGCTCCCCCAAATGAGTCCGACATGATCCAGGTATGCACTGTTCTGGCAGAAAGGTTTCCGTTTTCAATTGCCGTGTGCATGCGAGTGGAAAACACGCTGGAATCAACTACGTGTTTGTGGAGGTTGACGGGTGTGTGTTGGAATGGCTTTTCATGGAACGAAGAAGATATTTTATCATGCGGGCGAATGGTGACGCTACGGAGACGTGTTGGGACTGCCATGTGAATCAAAGTGTCATGCTGACAGACGCTGACATGTGGACAGCTACTGGCACATATGCAGTGTGAGTTGGATGTTATGGACACCTCCTCAATGAGATCATTGTCAGCACAGAGCAGACAGTGTACCTATTTCCTCTCGCCACAATTCTGTCCTTTTCATTCACCAACTCTTCGCTGCGATCAACAGATACAGTTCTCATCATTCAGAGTCTTCCTTCGGAATTCCTTCATTCTTCACAGTCAGTCTTTTTCATCCACCCTTTCCCTCTCTTTTGGACTCATTGGGGGATTGCTGGTGGCTATCTGAACTCTTTATTTTTTCATGGGGGTTGCTGGTGGCTTTCTGAACTGCATTTGTTTGCATTCAACCAGCTGAGGCTCTCGCCCTCTTGGCCCCACGCTGTCCGAGAGTCTTCTCTTGCTATTGAGGAGACGCCTGGGGCAGCACGTGTACCCAATTGTTGCAATAAACTCCCGTCTATTGCGTTCTACACCTCAGGATCTGGCACCATATCAAGCTAAGCGGCCGATAATACGGGGGGAAAATGTCTCGTCTAGGGGAATGTGGAAGGCCTCTCATGTAGCTCAGGGGCGAATGGATAGGTTGTGGGCAAAGGCTGTGGTCGAGCTTAGCTCACAGAGAGGGAAGGTGCGTTCGTCGAGCTGTTCAACTGTAATTGTACACTGTCACTTTCCTCCATTGACAGCTTTTTTTTTTAGGACGCCACAGTCGCTCTCCAACGTCCTCTACAAATGTGATCCAACGTCAAACTATGAAGGTACTTTTGAATTTGTTCGGCTGACAGTTCCTCTCCCCCAAATGAGGAATCATTTTAGTTTGGAAGCTCCGTGTCCACGACGTGACTATGACGTCTTCCTCCACCAACTTTTCTGATCATTTAATCACGACGTAACTTCTTAAAAGAATTGCTCACCGTGCTTTCTGGGTCACGATTTCCTTTCAGTACAAAGGTTCGCACGTACACCATACACTCAGTCGAGTGAAGCATCAAGATTATGAATCACCTAATGTTACTGATCGGGTAATCTAGTAGCCGATGAATTCAGTTTGATTCACTGTCAGTTGGAAAATTGTGTAGCGGGATGACGTGTTGGGAGTTAGAGAGGGAAGGTAGTTCGGTGTGCATTAGCTCTTGGATTGTCAGCAAATCTATGATTGTCTTTCTTTTGTGAAAAGCAGTCTCTTTATTCCTAGACTTCTCAAGAACACACTCTCATAGTTTGAATGTATACATTGTCAGCGGATGAGACAACGGGAACTTCACTCAACACGCAATGATCGAGCTCCTTGATTTGTCCTTACGTGTCGTCACTTGTGTGAACGAGCACTGAATTGAGTGAGCCTTGGAATTAGTACTTAAGCCAACTGCTCACCAACCACAGCTCCTCGCATTGCTCTGGTCGCAGCCCTCAAGCCTACATTCGCCACACATCTTCAACATCCCAGGTATCGTCTGCATCGTTCTCCAGTTCAATCGCTATTTTCTCACAAAGGAGAGAAGGGGGCTGCCATTCAAGCTTTTTTTTTCTTTGCTCTTCGGTACTTACTATGGATCTTGAGCATGCCGAAATGGAATCGAAGCCGGATAACGTTTTATTCATGAAGGGGTCGGACATTCTGATGACCGACCCAGGAGCGGAATTTGAGGATCTGTGTGGGTTGGCACACAATGAGGGGTATTACCCCGTAAAACTCGAACAGTGGCTGAACAGAAACTCGTGTGAAAGTTCTGTTCAGAGCCCGACGCCGAGTCCGGGGAATAAGGACTCAGAAGTTTTCTTCGTTGACGACTGTGGAGATGTGCTCATGACATTTCCATGGTTGGCCTTCGACTTGGTCCGGCGCATGGCCATCAAGAAGGGCTACAAGTCGCAGCCCATCTCCAAGTGGTTGCGACGAAACGAGCGAGGGTCCCCACGATCGCCAAGGAGCAACCGAGGATCACCCCGGAGTTCCCAATCGCCAAGGAGCTCTGGAACGGGAACAAGCGGGACCAATGGTTCTGAAGATCGAATAGCGGGCGTGGCAGGGGGTATACGTAAGCCATCTCCAAAACTACTATTCACCCACCTGCCGCTCCGCTTCTTCAGGTCGAACGAACTTCAGGACTTCTTGCAGAAGTACAAGGTGGAGCCCACAGAAATCAGAATGTGGGGGCGGGGCTTCTGCGAGAGTTTGCGTAGGGCAGTGGTGAGCTTACAGAGCTCAGAAGATTCCGAAACAGTGATGAAGAATCTTCGATCTGAGTACCCCTACGAAAGCATTAAAGTGCTGGAGATGAAGGAGTAGTAGGTACGTTAAAACTATTGTATGTCATCTTCATCTGCTCCTGAGCCATCTGCGCTTGTGCGCTTACCTTGCCAAGAGTTTGAGGTGCACAAAGTGGATGGCGGTAGATGAGAGTGGAGGTCTTTGTAGAATAGCCTTTTGTAAATTGTGACTGAAAAGAAACAAATGCCCGCTTGCTACTTAAGTAGGGACGCTAAGGGGATGAGAACAATGAAAAATGGTAGCGTGCAAGACGAAAGAATTTTGGGTGCTTGAACGCACACATTACATGATGTGTGTATGCCTTTACAATGCGATTTTTTCATGTCTAGCTCTTGTCGATGCTTCGATGAACTTTGGTTTTGTTGAAAGTTCAAGTACATTAACTGCACGCCCTGTGTCACAAGCGAGCAAAGCGCCAATAGCTCAACCGTTTTCAATAAGTTTCGGTACGTTTCATACTCATACTCGAAATCTGTCTTCTGTTTGGGAAACTTTCCCGCGGACTGGAGACTCTGGAAATATACAGATGTATAGAACGACAATACTTTTGCAAACTTAACACCGAGGTCGTCTCAGAAGCGTTTGGTCTGGAGGATTATCATGCACGGAAAACATGTTGTTTACCCAGTACAACAAAAACGGTTTGGCTCCGATATTCCCTGGGGGTTTTCGCGCCTTAGATCTCTTTAAATGTTTGGCGGTTGGAACCCGGTATGGTTCGGAACAGATCCGCACAAAACATTTAGCAAAAGAAAGAGAACACTTATACGACAACTATCATAGTTGAACTACTGGTTGATATTCATAGTTGATGATCCACGACAGCGCACAGAGCCATTCACATATTATATTCCCAGTCTCCCGAGTGTTCTTATCGATCAACATCCACATTTCGCCTTTATAAAGCTTGGCCAAGACGAGATATTAGCAGATGTTTCGCGCGACCAACAAAGACAGTGAAGCGGAAGAGGTGAACCTCCCGCCCAAGAATACAGCTTTGATTGCTGACTATCAAACTGCCATAAGTTGACACCCCTTACACGTCCGGTACGTATGTTAACTGGACACGTAGTATAGGTCAACGTCTTTACTTCGATCTCCGCCACACTTCCTTCATCGACTTTCCCGATCTCGAAGAGCTATCTTTATTGCTCACAACATAGCAAAGCATCTGTTCGGTTCCTCTTCACAGCTTCGTCCCTCCTATAGTTCCTTGGCACGAACCGTTATCTATATCTCGATTCGTAACCGCGCACGAACGACGATTGCGGAAACGCCATCACCATCAACGCTCTCTCGTCACATCTGCCCTCCGCGCGTCAAGGACACCCGACCTTCGTAAGCAACCCGCACACGCCCTTGCACAAAGCACCAGCTGCTCGTTGCTTTCCATCTATCGTGCTTCCTTCTACACCTCTCTGACAAGTTGGTAGTCGACTATCGTACCCTGCGCGTATATTAGTGAAATAAGCGAAGGATGTTCTGGTGGTGTGGTCGACACTGTTGTCATCAGAAATATGTGTTCGGAGATATTTCTTGCTGGCCCTCTCAATCAAACGCGTTCGGAGATTCAGCACATCATGGGTGTGTTTAACACGAACTCGTGTACCTTCGATTTGCGTGACGGTTGGGCGGCGGGAATGACGTTCTCGAGATTTGACTGACATCAACATGGACATTGTTAATGTGATTGGAGGGTAGATGGTAACAAGTGATGATGAGACAGCTCAAAGCAGTGAGCAGGATCAGTTCGGCTCGTAAGGTGGTGTGACTCTTATTCTGATTGGACTGCGACGAAGGCGTTACACATCGAGCTGGATTTGTGAAAAACATCCTACCGGGACATATGCCATTTCCAATGGTGAAGAGCAATGGAAATGGAACATCTGGCAGCGGGAGAGAAAGTCCACTCGCGTCAACGTCGCACTGCCTGTCGCGAGAGCATTGATTGAAGTGGTGGCCGTACAGTTTACCGTGGGTGTAAAACATTTCACGCTGGGGAGGATTTGAACAACGGGGGCAAGAAGGTGGTGGGAAACAAAGAGATTTGGGTGATAGGAAAGTTTTAGGCGGAATCACAGCGGAAGAGGTTAAGAATGTCTGTGGCAGATTACCGGAATCCGTCTTTTGGAGAGTGACGAGGTGTTTGTGAGGAATCTTGGGAGAGTTGGAGCGAGTCTCATGGGGCTTAGGGATGAGTGCGGAGAGTGTGAGTGAAGGCAGCCCCAAGCCGTGCCCAAGGGGAGGGAAGTATGGCGTGCGGCGAGCGGAGGGAGCTTCGTTTGGGGTGGTGGTGATGTCGACACGTGGACACATGAACAGTTTTGATGTCCACGGCATGACCTCAGTGACGTCACCGGCAAACGTTTCGTTGGCAACTGATTGGCGCAAATATAGAAAAAGGCTCGAACAAGTTGTCTGTATTCCCTTCAATTCGCACGCGTGCGTGGCACGTGTGCATTGAATTCAAGAACTAGATTGAATAGATGTCATGCGTGTACGCCAGTGCCACATTTCCAATACAAAGTTATCGCGTCTTTCCCACGTTCAGTCGGCACGTCGCTCGTCAGCTCGCGCTGAGTACGCCTCTCCCACCTCCGCCATGCGTTCCCGTCGCGCCACCACCGCTATGCCCCCGCGCCTCTCCCGCCTCTCCCTCATCTCGCGCCACTCGCGCCGTGCGCCGGCGCCTCTGCCTCGCCGTGCGGGACGCATGGCGGGAGCGCGATGGTAGTTATCACGCACTCGTGCCGACAGCACTCTCCGCTCACGCACTTCCAATTCACCCACTGACATAATTTGGTCTGCGAACCCAGGCTCCCAACCCTTATGGTCCCTACACATTGCCCGAACGCTCCTCCGCTTCGACAGCTCTCGCACTCACTTCTTCCCTCCCTTCCCACACACATCCGTTTGTCCACAATCCTGTCTTGACTTTCGAAATGCGTCCTTCAAACATGAACCGCGGCCATGTCATTCTGCCGAGCCTTGGCGTATCGACGGAGCTCGATTCGTTCCAACTCGCTCCATCGCTGGCGAACGCGATGAATTCCTCTACCGCAGCCACCCCACTCTCGCACACACACCCCTCATCAGCTCCTCCGAATTCTGCATCGGCCCCGCATCCGGCAAATGGGCTCGGCGCAACACCTTCGCAGTCCCAGCAGCCGGTGATCCCGCCGCCACCATACCCCCCATCGCCGCCGCGCCGCGGGTGGAAACGCTGCTCGCTCTGGATGTGCGACAGCGCTGAAAACCTGCCCACCTTCACTGAGTCGCCGCCGCCGCCGCCTCCGAAGCGGCGACGAACTCACCGCTCAGTTCGCGACCGCACGGTCGCTCGAACGCTCTCCCCATCAGAGCGGCGCCGGTGGAAAAGGCAGCGCTTCTTGCGCCTTACGCGCGCAATGGATAAGGGGATGGGTCTGGTTTTGGGAAGCACCGAGCGCGACCGTCGCGCCGCGGTTTCCGAGGCCAATCGGAAGGAAGCGGCTCGCTTCCTATCTTCTGATGAGGTGCGACGCGCAGTGAAACAGGTTCAAAACATCATTGAACATCTGCGCCGGAGCAAAGGTTGTAAGTACTGGAGACATGTACGCATTACGGCGTTGCCGTCGGCTCCGGCATTGAGCGTTCTTTTGGATGATGCGGTGGAAAAATAAGAAAGAACCCGTTCCCGCCGTCCTGTAACACTTGTTCATCTGCTTCGAAAACT
The DNA here is from genome assembly GCA_030374735.1 of Gracilaria caudata. Classification (NCBI taxonomy): domain Eukaryota; phylum Rhodophyta; class Florideophyceae; order Gracilariales; family Gracilariaceae; genus Gracilaria; species Gracilaria caudata. Next base: position 6,722 of record JASCIV010000666.1, read on the forward strand.
GGGTTCAAGAGATAAGCCAGTCGAAATGGATCCCTTCTGGAGACGTCTTGTCTTGTCTTGTAAAGGAATAGCACCTTTCTCAAGTGGCACGGTAAAGTTGTAACCACGTTGAAGTAAAGTGGTGACTTTTTCATCACCATTGTGCACATTACACCTCTTCTCTTCCTCGTTCTTTCCATGCAGACATTGCTCAATTTTTCTAAGCTACGCCTTGCTGGTAATCGCTTTGCTTTGAAACAGCTTAAGCACCTCTTTTTGTCCCAGTAGCTGAAAAGCAATACGTGCTTCTGCTACCATTCATGTGTTAGACGAAATGAAATGAAAAGCCATCGCCCATTGCCACCTTCGTACCATCACTTTCGTGTCCGTCAAATCCCAGATCAAGTTGGATACCGATTTGAGTGCTCGTGCTTTCTCTGCTGATCTGCCGTAGCCCGTTTTCGCTGTAGTGTCCTTACGGTATCCACATGATGGATTTCTTTTCTTCACGTGCCTCTTTTCCGGCTGTCTGTCGCTGCAAGTCCAGATTCTCTCCGATGAAAGCTCCCTAGATGGTAAGCGTGGTGCAATTTGCATCGACGCGACAAGGAAAACGGCAACATGATGGTCCCTGTTATCGATCCCTCGAGCATTTGTCACACGTATATAACTACTTTACACAACGTTCGATGGCGCTAAAATCAAGCGCACAAGCGGGGAGACGGCGCATGTTTTGGGCAGAGCTTCGAGCGGATGATGTGGGGTTCCGACATTGGGGACTTTGGTTTCGGTTGCTTGTGGATGTGGGGCTGGTCCCCACGGCGGGGGGGGGGGTTGGCCCATTTCGCTGGAGAAGCGAGAAGAGTTCCTTTGTTCTCGGCGAAGAGCTAGCTGTCACGATGGGAGCAGCTGTGGGAGCGGTAAGAAGACGGCTGTCGCTAGTGAGAAGACAACTCGACTCGTACATTCGTGTCCGCGTGGCATACTCTGCGTGGTGTCCACGTCCACCTTCCTTCCTACATACCTGCGCATCTTTTGCACATACACACCAAAGATGACAGTCTTTCATCACTTTGCGGTGTGGTAGCGTCCACATGTGGACACATGAATGGTTATGATGTCAACGGCATGACGTCAGCTGGGAACGCATTGTGGGCAACTGATTGGCGCAAATACAAAAAATACTGGAAAAAAGTTGTCTGTATTCCCTTCAATTGAATGCATGTCATGCGTGTACGCCTGTGCCACCTTTCCGCTTCAAATTGTCGTGTCTCGGTCTGAGGTACAATCGGCACGGCACGGCACCTTCCTCGTCAACGCGCGCCGAGTGCGCTTCTCCTGCCGTCTCAATTCGACCTCACCGCGCCGCCACCGCTATGCCCCGCGCCTCACTCGCGCCTCCCGCGCCTCCCGCGCCTCTCGCGCCTCTCGCGCCGTGCGCCGTGCGCCGTCGCCTCACCCTCGCGGCGTGGGAAGCATAGGGAGAGGCGATGGTGATTCTCACGCACGCTCGTCGACAGCGCGCTCCGCTCACTCTCTTGCACTTCAGCCACTGACACACGCCGGCCTGTGCCAACCCTCCTCTACCACCCCCTCTCACCCCTCTTCCTCGTACGAACGGCCCCTCCTCCGCTTTCCACATTCTCCGTACTCCACTCCCCCACACTCCTGCTCTACAACCTTCAATCGAAAATTTCTGTTTCCTCTTTCGACATGCGTCCGTCATCCATGAACGCCAACCGTGCCAGCCGTGACATTCTCCCCGGCATTGGAATCTCCACAACGCTCGCATCTTTCCAACTAGGTCCATCAATGGCGATCGTCATGGATTCCTCTTCTACCCCCGCCACCCCTTCCTCGCACACCCCCCCTTCATCGGCGCCTTGCCCTGGTGCCTCGGTCACCCATCCCGGACAAAAGCCCGGGGTAACACTGCGACCTCGCCGATCGTTTTCGTCGCACCCACGTCAGCTTCGTCAGCACCAAACAACAATGGCACAACCCCAGCACGTTGCGATGCGGCGCTCACCAACGCCCCTGGCGCCGCCGCGCCGAGGTTGGAAGAGATGCGCGCTGTGGATGTGTGACAGCACCGAAAGCGCACCCACTCTCACTGCGTCACCGCCGTCAACCAAACGGCGACGATTTTACCGCTCTGTTCGCGACCGCACTGTCGCGCGAATTCTATCCCCATCGGAGCAGCGCCAATGGAAAAGACAGCGCTTCTTGCGCCTGACCCGCGCCATGGATAGAGGAATGGGTATGGTTTTCGGGCCCACTGAATGCGATCATCGCGCGGCGGTTCTGGAAGCCAATCGAAAGGAAGCAGCTCGCTTTCTTCCCTCACCTGGCACGCAGCGCGCTATTTGGCAGGTGCAGACACTCGCGCAACACCTGCGCGCGCGCAAGTACCATGTATGGAAGGCATGTGCTTCTGGGATGCGGTCACCGGCAGATATGTTTGCCGTGTTTGACTTTGTCAGCCTTACAGAACACTGGAGTTTGTCCTCACATTCAAGGCCCTCGTTACACGGCGTCGTCATACTCTGGATAATTCGAACAAACCCGTGCAAGCGAGAAGGCTCGCACCCGTAATGAGAGATCCTCTGGATCTATTGTTTGATCCATTTCGACAGGACGTGAGAATCCATCTACATCTGGGCCCTGTTCTACCCTTATTGCTTCAAACCACCCTAAGTAAATTGCTTCGTGCCGTAGCTCCGAACTTGTATCGGTTCCATCACAGTTATTTTCCAACTCTTTTTGATGTTGCACTTCGAATTAAAGCAAACCCATGCGTTACGGTACCAAGAATACCCGCCCGCGTGCTCAATTCGGCGCCTTTCGTCCTCTGTGGGTCGATTCGATGTGATTGCCAGGGGCGGATTGAAGAATACAAATACGAACATTTGGAGTGATGGGCGTGTTTGTGAGGAATTATAGGAAGTCGGAGGCGCGTCTCAAGAAGCTCAGCCGCGAGTGGAGAGGAACAGAAGTAACACCACCGTGCGGGTGGTTCTGAGCAACATGACACGATGTCAACGCGGTGACGTCAGCGTGGAATACTGATTGGCGCATGCGCAGATATAGAAAACGCTGGAAACGAGTTGTCTGTATTCCTTCAACTCGCACGCGTGCTGCGCGAATGCCCGATTTTCAAAACACGAGATTTTGTCGACGGCGACTGCGCTGTTGCGGCCGAAGAGTGAACGAGTGATTGGCCATCGTTAACAAGTTTTAAATCGCCGTAACTTATCGTACGATCCCTAGCCCCTCGAAAGCCCCATCCCTGCCAGAACGCGACAGCGTCGTACCCGAGATACTGAGTGATTGGCCATCGTTAATGCCTTTAAAAAGGTTACTTGCTCTTTCTCGAGCTGACACATAATTAAGCGCTCCGCGATGGGTTCCAAGTAGGCTCGGGAGTAAAAGTGCCGAGAGTAAGGCAGATGGACTAGCAAAAACGGTTCAACTCGTTCAAAAGTAAACTGCCGCCATCTTTCATCGCTTAGAATTGAAAAAGAGGAAGGTAGTCATGAGTGCTGTCAGCATCTTCATAGACGATAGCTTAAGGAACGCTTCGCGCAGAGTCTAAGAGAAAGGTATTTCGGCTCATCTCGACGTAAGTCCTACTACAGTATCTGAGAATGGCACAAAACTTCAGGAAGTAATCCCTGTGACCGAGCTCGGAGGCAAAGGAGAGCCGAAGGCAAATCTCACAAACAGGCATGAATTAAAATACAAGAGGTTTACTCATTGTTATATATTTTTCTTTCTTGAGCTTTCGCGGTTGTGCTCGTACCGAAGGCGGGCATGCGCTCAGAGAAACCTACTAACAAACAACGTGCGTTCGAAGTCTCGTTGCCACGTGCCCTCTTCACCCCCGGCACTCGCACAGTTCCGCTAACGATCATGCTGTCGGGGAAATGTACTTTCAAATACGTTGATTTCGAAATCCCCTCCAGCTTGCAACCGTCTTGTGCCTCATGCGAGCGAAATGTTGGCCCCAAGCTCGCCAATATACGCGCGCCCGCTCTCCACAAGCTGAGCGGCTTCTGCATCACTGCCCAATTCTACCTGAGCCACTCTGTTGTTTTCGTCTAGTGATATTTCCAGCACATCTGCGCCCTCGCCCTCGGTCTCGCAGAAGTCCATAACCCACGTTTGGGAGAATAAGGAGGGCGGCAGATTAGTGATCACCACCGTGTTGGAGCGGTGGTTCTCGCTCTGCTGGCTGGGTATTGCCGCAGCCGGTTCACACCGCGAAGTAGTCGTGTTGTTAACGACTGCATGTGGAGTTGGCTGTCCGTGCTGCTCAGACCGCAGTGTCGACGTGCTCATTGCACCGACGACGCTGCTTGGAACATGTGGATGAGGATCAAACCTCAGCTTCGGTAGCACGCTGCGATACGATTTGGCCTTGCGCAATTTTGCCACTCCACCACGAACTCCTGGTGTGGGTTTGCTTCTCGAACATTTTCGCTTCGGCTCAGGGCCGGGTTTCCTACCCTTGATGAGGAAAGTGGCCAGCTTGCATCGCCTTGGAAGCACGTGCTTTCCGTGTCCAATATCCGAGCGGCAAAGCCACTCCTTCACCGCTATCGGCCTGTATCCGAGCCGTAACGCCAAAACACAAATTAGAGTGAATGGCAACAGCGGGTTCGACATAAAAAGATCACCGGCTGTGTCCGCAAACAAACACTTCACGAACTCCATGATCTCAGATATATCAAAAGGAATAGAGCTTCAAGTGTTTAAACGCTGCAATGATTTCCAGAAGATGGCAGGCGGCAGAGAAGGAAAGAACAAGTTGCAAGCGTTGGCCTGCATAAAGAACCGGGGCTGCGTTCACCCGCTCTCCCCAGTACCGCGCCCAGGCTGACAAGCGCCGTGAACCTCCTCTCCCAACTCCCTCATTTTGAGCTCCCTTCGAATTATGCATCATGGAATGGGTATCCACTGTGTGAGAGCGACACAAATATTTTCAATTCTCTGGGTTGTTCGTCGTGCAGCAGATGTAAGATCTCGAAAACCCTACCGCACAAGCTCCGTGAGGTCGCAAGGAGAGCGATCGTTTGCTATGGTCTCCTCATTTCACTTGGTTCGTGTTGACTACCACGAATGGTTGTAGTAGTTCTACGCTGAAGCATGGCGGGAGAGGCATTGCAAAGGCAGCGCTTGGGCACGAAAATTGACTGAAATCCCGGCGACGACAGCGCGCTGAACACTGAGTGGCGCAGGTGTAAGAAAGCACTACACCTGTGGCTCGTGTGTGGCACGCGTGCGCCCACCTTGCCCTCGGTTGTTGTAGTCGATACTCCGGTGCCGTTACTTGATGGCTTGGCAGTGAGTTAAGCTTCTATTCGTTCTTATTGACCGTAGTGCGTGAGCTTGCTGTGGCTTCAGTTCGGACCACGGCATGCGTGATCATCATCATGATGTGACGTAATCCTTACTGAGTTCTAAACTTCTAAGAGGTAAGTCTACCAAATGTTCCCCTATCATTCCAGAAATATCCATTCATACAGACAAGGAGTACAATGGAGAATGTTTGGAGTAGCTTTTCAGAGAGATTTGGCTCCTTTTCGAGAGACTATGAGGCTGTATTGCGGCGCAATGGGCGAGTGGACGCTTGACGGGACGCATCGACATAGCTGTCGTGGTCAGAGGTTTCATGAAGCGACTGCAGGTTGCAGTGTCCGGCGTAGCCCATACGTATGACGTGAGGTGCTGTTGACAGAGGTTTTCCCTTGAGCGAATTAGCCAACGACATGTCCTTGAAATGTGATCGTGAATGCGTAGTGTGCGTTTCACTTGCGGCCATGAGCGGGTTGTGATGAAGGATCGGATGCGGTTGTGAATCATGATGTTAGGAAGGGCGTGGCTCCGGAGGTACGCGTGTCCAAAGTCGAGACTCCGCTGCCTTGTGCGGGCAAGGTTGGTTCATTGTGTACAAAACGGCCGTTGCTTTCAGCGCGATGATCGTCCCCTCTTTGGGGTACCGGAATGGCTTTTCGATTGCCTTTGAAACATACTCGCGAGCACTGCCCCGGGGCACAAGTTTGTTGTTACCGGGTGACAAAAGCACGATGTCGAAAAGCTGGAGCGCAGCGTGCAAGACGGTGGAGCTCCAAGGCTATAAAGGCATCAAGAGCTGTGAGTTGACGCTGCGAGATGTAGTCGAGCATCAGCAGCTCCGAGCGGGGCTCTTCTTCTTCTTAGTTCTCATTTGCACCATTGTAATGGTGGCAATTTTTACGGCTGATGAATGCCTTCTGCTTCGCGGAGGAAGCGGGCGATGTGATGTTACACTCACGGCACTCCGGAGGGGAGGAAATTGTCGAGTGTGTTGATGAAGAATGTTCGAGATATGAATCTCGATGTCGGATTGTTTGGGACCCTGGGGGCTGGCAATGGCAGAGTGAGAGTTGATTGCATTACGAATATCTCTCATGATGTGCACTGTAGTCATCTAGAGAGAGATGAGCTATTTAGTACGATATCTGATGTATGCCAAGACGCAAATGCGTCTTGATAGAGCTCCTGCGAGATATCTGGCTCAGCGGGGAGATAGCGGTTTAGCAGGTTTACGCTATCTCGAACAAGACTTAAGTAGAGAGCTAGTTGTCGTTGAACGACTTCACAGTCTGGAATAATCGAATAAAACTACACTACTGCTACATCAAGCATTTCTGTGCTTCTGCACGCTCCCGTCCGCGACGCAGCCCCACGGGGGCGGTTAGTCCCGTTTGCACATGCAGCCCTGCCGAGGGCCGCCACTGTGCTTCCCACCGTTGTCAAGTCGAACAGCGCCACCGGGCGCCGGGACACTTGGCTTCGCGGGTTTGGTACTCTAACTCCACACGGAGCCAGAGCGCCTCAAGTCGACAGACTTCGACAGCAATGGGCAAAGGCGGCGCGGGAATAAGGAGATACCAATTTCGCCGTGCCTGAGCTCACTGTCCCTTTGCGCGCACAAGCACCAACCCTGCTCACATTTCGTACCGAGAAGCATGGTATGCGGCACACGGCTTCCACGCTATTCAATTTTCCATGTGTTCAACGGCTCATTGACGATCAGGTTACAACGCTCGCTTTCTCACTGTCAATATCGCCACAACCGCAGCTCGCGATTGGTTTTGAACGAGTTGTCACTGTGATCTGCAAATCGCGCGTGTGTGGCACGTGTGCGTTTGTCTCCAAAACGGCCGCTGTCACCCCCAAGGTACTGTACTGTACGTAGTGTAGCTCATGGCGGCTGTTTCGCAGCTACGAAGTCTGCAATGCCGGCGGCGTCCCCGAGTGTTCGGAGCGGAGTGTGCGTCTTCGTTTGACGCAATCTCTAACGATATCTGAATTTCTCAATGAGAGGTCTATAAACGTTTCCCTACGACACCGCCTGTATAGATCTTTGCAGTAAAATAAGGAACACCAAACAACACAGAAACTGTATTTACAGGAGCAACTACCCTTGAAGTTAAACACGAGAGCAAGGTACAAAGCTACTTAGCGTTCCTCTTCTGTTTTGAAACCACTTAAAGCAGCAAATTATCCAAGCATGATCCTAGCGCCGTTCTCTTGCAGATAGGCACGAGTGCTTTCCACCAGCCGCGTTGCTTGTTCCTCCGTGGCCATTTTAATCTCAGCCACATTCTCTTCATCCTCGCTGCGTTTGTTCTGTTGCGAGATGTTTATCACCTCGCCGCCTTCGCTCTCACAGAAGCGAATGAGCCACATTCGAGAGAACATGGATGGCGGAAGGTTCCTTATGACAACCTTGTTCGATCGCACATTCTGTGACCTTCCCTGTGCGCGTTGTTGTGGTTCTGGTGCTGGTTGCGCACGCTGCTGTTCGGGGTGTTGACGAACGCCACCAACGCCTGCAGCAGCAGCATTCTGCACGGAGCGAGCGGAAGACCCGCTGACAGACCCGCCCATGCTGTGAAAGAAGTCTTCACAACGAAGACGAGGAACGATGCTGCGAAAGGGCTTTGCTTGTGTCCTTTTTTTGATTCCACCCCGAGCACCAGGTGTAGGTTTGTTCCTGGTGCTCTGTTTCCTTCGTGGCGGTGCATTCCTTCTGCCTTTGGCTAGGAAGGTTACCAA
>JASCIV010000667.1:0-14796 GCA_030374735.1 Gracilaria caudata
GTTTGGTAGATGATTTGTACCAACTGTCTGTACTTGATGTAATACCGACTCAAAATCAGACTGGCGCTCGCCAATTCTCCAGCATACACCGTCAGAATCACGTCGCTCAGATACATTGGTCGCTCAAGATGTGAAGCAATATCCTGTGCCAAATGCAACCAACTAGCCCAGCTAGGGAACATCAAGTTTGAAAATTGCTCCGTTTCCCTGATTTCCTCGCTGAGCACGCGGTATCGTTCCTCGAATTTGGCGGTGTTGTACCACAACGCGCTCATTCGATTGGGCACGCGCGTGGTTTTCTCGTGAATGAGTATGGCTATGCCGCATGCGGTAGATGGGTCCATTACGTTTCGAAGCGCGCCGCCGTGCGTGTCTTGTTGACCTTCTTCAGAGCCGTATGTAGTAAGAGCTTGTGCCCATTCCTCTTTTGTAGTTATTCTGGTGTTGGTGCGTTGATCCATGACGACACGCTGTTGAAGGTTTCCTTTCTCATCTGTAAAAGGGTCGAGTGCGCTGGGGTCTGTGTGTACAACACTAAGAGTTAGTAGCGGACATACAAAGAATTGTTGAGATTAGGACATACTTACATGAATCGAGCAGATCAGCGACGTTGGATTTGCGATGTAATCGATCACATCGGAACCTCTCCTCAGGCACAGAGAGGTCGCGACTATTTCGCGGCGAGGTGTCTTGCGTCCACCACGCCCTCCACAGCGCCACAGCCCACGCCTCATACTCCGGCGTAGGCGTGGCAGGAGACAACGGCAACGCCATATGGAAAAACGGACTGAGATAAGGCGTCCTCTTACTCCACTCATTGTCGAACAATCGGTTAGAAACGCGCAGTTGTTCCAAGCCTTGAATGCAATCGCGCTTGGGAAACATGCCACGCGGGCCGGGAAAGCAAATGGCAAAGTTGTTTTGTAGCGAGGTAAAAGAGGAATGTAACTTGTGGATGGCGAAGTACTGGGCCCAACCGAAGATGTTGCGACCGATGTGCCATACGTTGAATAGAAGCAGAGCGAGCACAGCGGCGACTTCATCCTGTCGTTCCTTTTCGGCACATTTGATGAGAAAGTAGGCCAGGGAGATGGAAAATAGCAGTCCGCACGCGTAGGCCAATAGCAAACAGGCGGTGGAGAGGAACAGGCGTCTGGCTACCTCGTTCTTGGTGCGGTACGAGTCATCTATGGCGTCCCACACGGCGACAACGGCCCACGGAAGGGCGGTGGCGAGGGTGATGAACAGAATCCACCAGCTGTTGATGAAGGTGCCAAACAGGAACGACCTGGACTCGGTGTCACACAGCGGGATGGCGGCGGCAGTGTTGTTGACGACGGCGTGGTCGGCGGCAGGTAACAGCGCGGCGGGGGTGCTCAGAAGAAGCGCATGCAGCATATCTGCAAGTCATGTACGCAACAAGCGCAGCATGGAGAGAGGAAGGAGAGAATGGGAGACGACGCGGGGGAGGAGATGTGGAGTTCAAGTAGGGGTGTCGGTGCAGCTGTAAAAAGTACAGCGGAGGCGACGACCAGCGACTCATTTAACGGTAGTTTACCGGGTAAGATGCGGCGCGGCAGCACGAGCAACGAGGCAGTGACGCGCACATATAAGATGAACTGACGCTTATCATATTTACCTCCAGGCGCCGCCAGTGGAAACGTGCATCGCCGCCAGGCGCGCAACGCTCGCGAAGCGCGCGGCACAAGCGAGCATTCGCAGCTCGATGACGCTTCGCGCGCGGCGAATCGCACACGCGCAACAGCGCCTCAAGAGCCACATCCATCGCGCCCATTGGCACTCACAGCGTGTCACCAAAACCAAGTGACGTGAAACAAAACAAAACCCGCTCCACGTCGGCGTCGTGGCCACGGCCACAACCAGAAGAAAGCGCGCTGGAAAGAAAGCGCGCTCACAGTGCATTGCTGGCACGAGCCGGATCAGCTCTGGCGCAGCGGCTTGCGGCGGCTGCGAAGGAAGCGCCAAATTTTTGGAGTGGCGGCGCGGCGAGAGCTGCGCCCGCGCGCCACGCAGCCGTTTTTCGCGCGTGCGCGCTTTTTCTGTGTTGCGCAGTTTTGAGCTTGCTGCGTGTTCGGCGCTGCGCTGCAGCAAAAGTTGCAGGGCGTGTGCGCTTCCAGTCGCTGCGTGCGCTTCGCTCGTCGTGAGTTTTTGTGTTGCGTGTGGGTGCAAAGTGTGGCGCGTTTTTGATTGTACGTTGTCGCGTGCGTCCGCGGCTTTGATTTTTGTGGCGAGCGTTTGAGTTGCGCGGTGAGAGTTTGCTGTCGACGTTGTTGCAGCGAGTGGGCTTGATCGTGCGTGCTTGCGTCTCGCGGAGAACACTTTATCATGTCGGGCGCTGAGGTCGATGCTGCGCCGGCGCCTCCAAAGCCACCCGTCGCGCCCGTGCCAGCCGCAGCGCCGCCCGCCCCGTCTACCTCCTCCATCACGCTGTCGAACAACGATCTGGATCGTTTTTTGGAGCAACTGTTGTCCGAATCATGCAAGCCGCTTGCGGAGGAGGAGGTGAAGAGTCTCTGCGAGAAGGCTAGGGAGATTCTGGTGGAGGAATCGAACGTGCAGGCGGTCAATTGTCCGGTCACTGTCAGCGGAGATATTCATGGTCAGTACCATGATTTGCTCGAGCTTTTCAGGATTGGCGGAACTTGTCCGGATACCAATTATCTTTTTATGGGCGATTACGTTGATCGTGGCTATTATTCGGTTGAGACCGTCACCGCTTTGGTTTGTCTCAAGGTGCGTTATCCTCATCGTGTCACCATTTTGCGTGGCAACCATGAGAGCCGTCAAATCACACAGGTGTATGGCTTTTACGATGAGTGTTTGCGCAAGTATGGAAATGCAAATGTATGGAAGTTTTTCACCGACATGTTTGATTACCTACCGTTAACAGCTTTGGTAGAGATTAGTATCTTTTGTTTGCATGGCGGCTTGTCTCCGAGTATTGAGACACTTGATCAGATTCGCGAGCTGGATCGCGTACAAGAAGTGCCGCACGAGGGGCCTATGTGCGATTTGCTGTGGTCTGATCCGGACGATCGATGCGGCTGGGGTATATCTCCTCGGGGAGCTGGCTATACCTTTGGACAGGACATTTCGGACCAATTTAATCACAACAACTCCATTACGCTCATCGCCAGAGCGCATCAGCTCGTTATGGAGGGCTACAACTGGTGTCATGACCGAAACGTGGTCACCATTTTCTCTGCTCCCAACTATTGTTATCGATGTGGAAACCAGGCTGCCATCATGGAACTAGACGGTATGTTGTTTGATTCCCTTTTCAACGCTTGTGAATGCGCGTCTCGAATCACGCTTCTGACCTTTTGTTTGCTGCCGCAGAGAACAAGAACTACACCTTCCTACAATTTGACCCGGCGCCGCGGCGAGGGGAAGATCACGTCTCTCGACGTAGCCCAGATTACTTTCTGTAAATTGACAAATTTGATTGCTGAGCACCAACACGAGCTGTTTTGTTTTTTTGTATACCGGCGCTGGGCTAGATACTCGTCGCGCGGCAGAGCGGTGATTTGAACGGGCCAGGCCAGTTGCGGCCTTGTTCATCTCTCGTCACTTGAGCGACGTTGTCGCAGATACACAGTTGCAGTTCAAAAGCCTCTTCCCCTTGACTCTTTTGTTGATTACATCGTACAGCCACGCCTCGGTAGCGTAGCACTCGCGTTTTGACAAACTTCGGAGTTGTGCCTGTACAAGAGTCAGTGCAGCAAGGTCAAGCGGTTTCGGTTTTGTTTGTAACGGCCCTGTGCGCCTGTCTACGGTTACAGAGCTTCAGCAAGAAGCCTACAGCAAGCAGGCGGCGACTCGATCCGCGCACCGAAAGAGTCCATCGCCTGTGGAAGATGCAGAGGAATCGTATGATTGTTGAGACGTTGAGGACGTGGGTGGAGAGACAGAGACCATACAACGCGGAGATTGTAAAACAGTCATTATTTTGGCCCACAACGATCACTTCTCCTGAAAGCGTTTATCCCCAGGTTGGGATAATAACCAGGACGCGTGTCGGACCCTAACGGCGCTAGCAGAGGTGAGCGAAAGATTGTGCTTCATCACCCCACCATCTCCGCTCACAGCAGACTTTTTCTGGCTTGTCCCTGGAAACATTCTCTCAAAAGCTCTCTCCGTCACCCGCACGCTATCGAAGCTTTATCAGACGGAACCATGTCTTCCAACGGCTCCGGCAGCCGTCGTTTTGGGGAGTCGTTCTACCAGATCATAGGAGGCGGACGCGGTGGTGGCCGTGGTCGCGCTCATGCCAGGGGTCGCGGCCGGGGTCGAGGTCGTGGCCGTGGCCGTGAGAGCCAGTTTCATCGAAACGACCGGAACGATTGGAATGAACAGCAACAACAACCCCGTAACACCCCGTACCGCGACTCTGGAAGCGATCGTACACTTCCAGAAAAGAGAAGACGCTATTTTAGCGACGCCATCACTCCACGTCCGCCCTCTCAACCTCCACGTGATTTGAATCACATTCCGACGGATGAGCCAGTGAGTGAACCAGTACAGCAACCCCCTGTTGAGGACATTAACATGCAAAGGAGACGCAAAGACAAGCGCGTTCCGCGCGGAGGTTTCATTCCGAAAGTGGATAAAGAACAAGAGTATCAAATTGACTTGTACTGCGACATCTGTGAACTATCCTTTTACGATCCGTCTGCCAAGACATCTCACGATCGAAGCAAAGGTCACCACAGGCAGTACCAACACCTGAGGAATTGCGGTCTTCTAGATGAAGATGGTAAACGAAAGGAAGAACCGATCTCGGAGGAAGAGTTTCGCAATCAAATGACCGCTTCTCAAACGAGGAAACAACTGGAAGAAAAACTCTCGAGCAAAAGTGCAATGTTCAGTGAGGAGGATCTTAGCAAGTGGCCTAGAGAATTCAAAGACTGGGCGATTCGTTCTCTTCAAAATGCCGCTAAACTGGCTCGTTCCGAGAGAGATAGTAGAATCAACGCCGCTGTTCGTACTGAGATTCGCTCTGTTTATGATCATCATTACAAGCACTGCACGCTACGCAGGGAACCCTGGTGTCAGAGACCGCTTGCCACTGGCGAGTTGTACGGAAAGATCGATGAGATGAAATCAAAGGTGCTGGTGGTTCATGAAGACCAACTTGTAAAACGACCGCCGCCTCCCCAAAATGACAGTCATGATTCATCTCCACCACCGAAACCTCCTGGTTCAGATTCCGGCACCGGTGCAGACGACGTTGAAATGACAGACGAGCCCAGCAGAGGGTTGCATGTACAGAGCTCCATGCTTGTTGATGAGCAACAGAGCGAAGATTCGACGCGGAACCCTCAAGGTCATGCACCTGGGAGGTATTATCATTCTCATTATGAGTATCAAGAATCAAGTCCAAAACAGAGACGAATTGACGGGCCGGGTCGAGGTGGATACTCTGGAACAACCATGATGGCATCCGGACCACGAGCAAGGCCTCCAAGTGTACCCTGTAATCCTTATGCTGCATATAGATCTCACTCGATGCCAATAGAACAACCAAGAGTTCCGGAAGAAGACACCCCTAGAGTCAAAGAGCATGTCGTACATTGGGAGATGTCACAAGAATCACAGGATCGTCAACTTGCGTGCAAGGTCAGGGTTGACAAACATTTCTATTTAACCAAGTGCCAAGAGCGCTTTGGATCTTCTCCAAGCTGGTGGGAACCAGCTGGTGGTATAGTTCGAAGTGGTGATGAGATTACATTACTCCTAGAGCAAGTAGAATGTTTGAAGAACCAGTATGAGAGTGGGGAATACGAGTACCAAAAACTTTGCGCTGAACTCACGGAGGTGGTTACAAAGTTAAGAAACCGCGGAACCAGAGTGGGTACAGTTCTTGAGTGTATTCGAATACAGATTTGCGCCGCACTACAGATGGGTTCTTTCAGAGATTTCGCGAAGTATTGTTCAGATCTCATGAAGGAAAGCAAACGCGTGACTCATTGGGGAGATTTCGAGTGTGAGTTTGTGGGCCATTGGCTTCTGTCCTTATTATTTTTGTACGTTAAGGATAACAGTCGCATTCATGCGAGGAGAACTCCTCAAACAATGATTCGAGTCGCTGAAGAGATGCGTTGCTTCCCAGTTGGACAGCGTTTACTACACGATATGCGAGTATTTGAATGCTCACAAGCACTAAAAGCCGTGCTCAGCAACAACTGGATCTACTTTTTTGATCGACTCGGAAAGAGTGTAGTTCACATTGCCACTAATGGTCGAACAAGACAGGTCATGGAGGGTCTGATTCCTTTCATGAGAGAGAGAGCGCTCGTTACTATGTTCAAGAAGAGCGCTTGGAATGAAAGTCCGGTATACTCTTTGCCGAATATGGTCCCCCTGGCAAGTGTGATGAGATTCTTGGGATGGAATCAAACAGATGAAGACCCTGCGTTTGGTGCAGACGAGGCAAGGCGATTTATGGCTTCGTTGCCATACAATTTCGTCATATTAGGAAGTGATGTTCACGATCGTTCAAGCGCCTACGTTCGTGCGGACGAAGAAGAGGTTCAGCTTCAAGGTTCGGACGTGCCCATCGACATTGATGCTCTTCTTGTGTGGAGTGGACGAAGTTGCTCGACGATCGCGCGGCCACGTTCAGCAAGCAATTGTTAGAATTAGATCGTGCAAGTCTTTCATCCCATCAAGGCAGAGACAGGCGCATGGTCTGAATCGATGTCGGCTTTACTGATAGTCGGCTTGTTCTTGTTTGGGATACGTGCAATTGAGGTTCAAGTAGCGCACCTCCTGAAAATAGTTGCGCCTGTATCCCCCTCCAAGGAGAACTGACCCTATGTCGCGATTATATCTCCAGAAACGCGGAAGAAAACTTGTTTGAACCAAACAAGAACTGTGGTTGCGATCAATAGAAAGTCGTCGACGATTTTGCTCTTTTGCGCGCACCAGTGGATATGCTCTCATTTTGACTGTTGACCGCAAAGCAACTTGGCGCTGACTCATCGCTGCCGTCCACGCAAACCCTTGTATATTAATGGAGCAAGCGCTAACATTTTCATTTGACGCATTGTAACAAAACATTTGTCAACAATGCTCCTTCAACAGTGTCTCTGGGTTACGCGCCTGCAACTTACTAAACTTTTATTAGGCCTTCTTCTTTGCGGACAACAGCCTTCAATTAGTACTAGGTTGAAATAAACCTTTCCCGAGAGAAAGGTTTCTCTCTTCAAGAATGCTAATAACCTATGGGGATGCTTCTTGATCAAATCATGAAGACTTAATTCCGTCGCTCAGCAACTGCTGTTGTTTGTCAAAGGACATTTTAGCACTATGTGCTCTGTATCCTTTTTCACATTTGTACCGCGCTCAGCATCTCCTTCCTCCTCCTGTTTATGGAAACGGCACGTTGATTTTCCCTTGCACGCGGGTTTGCTAAAGACTCAACATCTCAAACGCCTCTGGTTCATATAGGATGCTATTGTGTGGAGATTCG
This sequence comes from Gracilaria caudata, assembly GCA_030374735.1. NCBI lineage: Eukaryota > Rhodophyta > Florideophyceae > Gracilariales > Gracilariaceae > Gracilaria > Gracilaria caudata. The sequence goes on from JASCIV010000667.1 coordinate 7,496, forward strand.
GACCCTGTCTTGTGAATTCATCAGGCCTGCTCGTTGACAAAGTAAAAACGATTGTACGGGAGCACTTAGTCCTACTACTATGTAGTTTTCTGTTGACCGATCGTATCAATCATATATTTATTGTGTCTATACATCTTTACCAGCAGATTTACTATGCATCTGGGCATCGCACTTTTCAAATCATAGCTGAGTCTGGAGTGTTTGCACGTGATCTTACAAAGTATCTTTCATGTGTAGGTGGGTTGCAGCGACAAAAATTCTGCGACGCACAAACAACCTGCCTTTCTTGCGGCGACAGAATCGTTTTCGGGACAGGCAGCGTTTTAAACGTTCTCTCCGAGTAACAGATGAGACATGAGTGATATAGCCGTCAATTATATTATGTGAGCTATCGAGCTCAGCTCAGGTCCTGTCCAGCTGTGTTTATAAGTGTATGGCATCTATATAGAGAGATCATTTTGTTCAAGACAGCGTACTTCGCTATCTATGAACTTGAACTAATCCAGGAACATTGATTTGATAAGAAAACTGAACAATTAGTCCTAAAGTAATGGAAGGACGAAGGTGATAAGCATCGGTAGCGAAGCGTCGTACGTTCGAAAACACCTGAGAGATATAATACCTTCCCGTCGTAGCCCTGTGAGTGTAGAACAGCTACTGATTAGTAGTTAGTGTGCGACATAGAGGTTTTATAGGTTGTTGGGCCCTTAGCAAACCTACGCGGACGAGGAATTAGCGTACGCATTTCACAGAGAGAGAGAGTTCTGAAAGAAAATTCAACTTTCTTTATGGACTGTGGCATGTTTGCAACCCGTAACTTGCTTGAAAGGAGCTCTATAACGCCTTGACGATTACCTGACGATTTCGGTCCACCGAAAAGTTCCATTTCTTGAACAAAGGGCTTTGATAGAATCTTTGACAAGTATACACATTAAGCTCCCGAGCTCTAGCCTCAAAGTCTTCCATGTCAACTTCGACTCGTCGCCGTTGTCGATCGGCCCCTGATCCGTCCTCGTTATCCTTTTCTTCGTGAACGGCGAGGTGTGTTGATGAATAATCCCTAACAAGGCCATTCAAAATGTACAGTAGGAGTTCGTTATCATCCCTGCGGAATGCGAGATACTTGTGGAATCTCCGACGCATCTGTCGCATCAATGAATACTTCTGGCTGGCGAAGAACGATTCTAGCATCACGGCAATAGCTGTGTTGATGTCATCGTCACGAACATATTCGCGCAAGTGAAGCCGAGCGTTACTCTCTGCCAATCGCACAATAGATTCCAAATGTCGAAGTGCAATGGGCATCCCACCAGATGACATGGACTCACGACGCAAATCAATGTACAACGCAGAAATCTTTTCCTTATCCATGTTGCTGAGCTTCGGTACAATCGCCCTTCTAGCGTATCTCAAATACTTTCGAAGCATGGGTTGAGGAATAACCTCAACAGTAGTAGACCCATATTCGACGACTTCGTTTCCTTTTCCTTCACCATTCTCCGAATCTTCATCTTCATCACCGATTAGCTGTGGATGGGACTTGATGTGCGAACCAACCACAAACCTGGCCAGAGTTTCATCCTTTGAAGCGTCGACTGTATCTCGTACTACGCATAGAACATCAAAACGAGACAGAATAGGTTCGGTCAAATCTACGTTGTCATAAAAAGAAATAGAAGGATCGTATCGCCCCTTCAGTGGATTTGCGGCGGCGAACACTGAGCACCTAGCCTGAAGAGTGGTCACGATGCCAGCCTTAGAAACGGAAATGCTCTGCTGTTCCATTGCTTCATGAATTGAAGTACGATCGGTGTCGTTCATCTTGTCAAACTCGTCTATAAGACATACCCCTCTGTCAGCCAGCACCAGGGCCCCTCCTTCCAAAGTCCATTCCCTGGTTACAGGATCCTTGTGCACTACAGCAGTTAAACCCACAGCAGATGCACCCTTTCCAGTTGTGTACACTGCTCGATTAGCGGTCTTCTCAACATACTTCAAGAACTGTGACTTTGCAGTTCCTGGATCTCCAAGAAGTAAACAATTAATATCGCCTCTGATACGATGCTTTTCGCCAACTTCTTTAGCCTGTCCCCCGAACAAAGCTAGGGCCAGTGCGCGCTTGATGTTGGAATGGCCGTAAATACTTGGCGCAATCGAAGCAAACACTCTTTCTGCAATGCGTGGATCCCGAGAGAGTTTTCGGATCTCAGCAACATCGTCATCAGTGAGTTCACTCTCTGCATGAGCGTCCTCCACTTTGCGAACCCAGTTTGCTTCTATAATCGTTGAGAACACAGGGAAGCCGTTCTGAATGTTGATAGAGGCGTCCATATTATGTCGATAGGTGCCCGTCACTTCAACCTCTTCACCAGGTCTTGCACAATCGATAAGGTCATCGAGCAGAATAATCTCCTTGTATCTCGGCAATCGCCCGGCCGGCACTGATCCGGGTCTCTCTTGCAAAGTGAGTTTCTGGAAATTGCCGAACGAACTCTGTTCAGCGTTGATGGTGAACGGACCCCTGGACTCACATTCCGGACATGAGCGTATGCTTCGCTCCGGTCGCAAGGTGGACGTGGCTGGAGGAGTGAGTATTCTGTGGCACTTTTCACAATTGAGCCTCACATTTCGGAGATGTGGAAACACTCCCGAACGACGCGTGACCACGCCGCTGACCTTGATGAGAGTGTTAAGATGCACGTGACGAATGTCTCGAAGATTATCTAGAATAGGAAAGTCGGCAATCCGAACAAAAATCTCCGGATGCACACGGGAGTACTCCTGGAAAATGGTGAACGTAAGAGCTGTAGCGACCTTGTTATAAATCTCGAGGATTGGAGTAGGAGCATCGGCAAGCCATGTTGCCACAGTAGGTTCGGCCAAAGTGAAATGTCGAAAGTCAATGACAAGACTCTGCGCATTGTTTGCAGCCATGGCTCGAATACGGTCCATATAAACGAACGACTCCGTCTTCTGATCCGTAAAGCCCTTCAAAAAGCTCTCAAATCTTCTGTAAAGCTCCTTCTTGATTCGCTCTTCTTGCACAATCTGGGAGATGGGTTGTTCTCTCAAAGCGGTGGCATCCAAATCAATGGGATCATCTCTGAACGTGTTAGCCATGTCATCCTGCCCAAAACTGAGCAGAGGAGTGTTTGTGTCATTCTGAGGAGTTGCAACATTAGCATCAGGGCCATCGTTCGGAAGGCCACGACTTCCTGCAACAATGGCACGACGTCGACTACGACGACCCGGTAGACCTGCCACACCCTCTTCCTCCGAATCAGAGTCATTCATACGAACATCGCCGCGCAAGTCACGCAGCTCATGACGACGGTTCTGAACATCTCGGCGTTGAAGCTCGCGTTCAGCTCGTCTTCTGGCAGCAACGGTCATGGGGGCGACATCATCATTCTCGGCAACATCATCAATCTCATAACGATCAAGCTGTTCAAGTGGTCGATAATCGTTGACCATATCATCGCCAAGAAGATCCTCCCCTTCATCTTCCTCATCCTCCGGATTGTTGGTGAGAAGGTTGGCCTCTGCGGCGTCGGCATCGACCGCAAAGTCGCGCGGCGGTTCTGAGGCATAGTCGTGGTCCAGGTGAACGTCGTCAGATTCTGGCAGCGCGTTGTGAGAGGAGTCTAGCGGCGCGAAGGAGGAGGTGGCCGCCGTGCGCGGTGCCGAGTTTGACGGCGGCGCAGGGTCGGCGGTATCATCGGTAGAGGAGCGACGGTTCGACATGTTGAGCGATAGCAGTACTCACAAGGACGAGCACGATGGGTCTGCCGGCGCAAACAATAACTACGACGCCCGCGCTTATGCGTGGGAAGCGCAAAGCGCGGGAAGCGCGGGAAGCGGGGCACGGCGCGCGCCGTGGCGAAAAGCGCTTGGGTATTTGCCTTTCCCGCCAAATCTACACGGCGCTTCGTCAAGCGGACAGCTGCAGCTGCCAGCGCTGTAAGCAACGGCAGTCGCCGCGCCGCTTGCTGCGCGCCGCGAGGTATCGAGGGGGGACGGGAGATGGAAGTGGAGCACGTGCGCCAAGTCATCAACACCAGGCAGACGGCGCGATTGCGCGTGGCACCACCACGCGCACGTGGCTCCACGCGCTTGTGGCTCCACGCGCTCGACTGCTGTGCTTACCACCGCCGTCACTTCGCGGCGCATAAATATTGCGCCATGACGCCCGCGTCGGCGGCGAAAAGGGTGGTAAGTCAACGACGGTGCGCTCGTCGCTGCGCTGCGCTGCGCGTGTTTTGAGAGAAACGTGGTTTTGAGAGGCGACGCATGGACGAGAAGCGCGCGCGTCACCTGGCGGCGCTGTGTGCGCGCTGTTGCGCGAAAAGAAGCGCCGCGACGAGCGCGCACTGTGGCACATTCAAATGTAAGGTTGTTTGTAAGTCGAGGAGCAAGTCGTCTTCACCCGCCGCATCTCAACAACAACAGAGCAGCGCGAAAGCAGCGTCTGCGTCGCCGAGTGCCACACACAGTGCGGAGAACAGTGCGGCCCACAATGGTACCTCATCTTCTGGCAGAGTCGCATCACCTTCAAAGTCCAAATCTGCTCATTCGTCAGCGCACAAGTCCGCATCGAACAAGCATTCTGCGCTCGCTTCCGTTGCCGCCGAGCAAACCGAGCAAGGAAAGTCCTCCTCGAAGAAGAGTCACCAGTCCGCAGTCGAGTCGCCCGGCGCTATTAGTTCTGAAAAAGCTTTCCCGGTCGCTTCGAACGGCGCCTCCGCAGAGCTGGACGGTCTTGAGCCGGCACCAGGTGAGCCAGAGCGCACGTTTGGTGTAGTTGTAGACGGCTTGGATGTGGCAAAGTTCCGCGACCGCGATGGCTTTCACTCCGTGAATCTAGTGCGAGCGCTCAAGTCCCTGTACAAGGATGGAATGAAACCTATTGCTTTCCTTCCTCGCAGTTATGTTGACTTTCGTTCAAAGGATGCTAAACTTGCCGATGACCCTTGTGTTTTGAAGTACATTGAAAAACATGGCTTCTTGCGATTTATTGAGGATAAGGAACTCTACGCCTGGCATATGTTGACGTTTGCGAAGAATAACAATTGCCCAATTCTGTCCAACAGACGCTATGAACAAAAGCGTAAAGTGAAGACCCCGAAAGATGTTGAAGTATCATCGGAACAGCTTGAGGATTTGTACTCGTACGTTGGCCAACACCGCATGGCATATTCTTTCAAGGGGCTGTTTGTTCTCAAATAGCAATTGTACTGGCTACCTCCGCGTTCCATTCTGATTGTATCTACCTGCGCTATCAACCTTTATAGAGAGAAAGTCATTTGGTTACCACCTTGAGCTACGACGGCAATATGGAGTCAAAGTTCACAGCTCACCAAGAGTTAGGTGCTACTGTAAGCAAGATCCCTGTTTGTTGGGAGTTCCATCTTCAACCACAACACCCTACTTAAATCGCATGTGTTTGTATCGACAAGCTCAAATGATCTACAGTATCTTCCGAAACCTTCCAAGTACCGAACATCATGACATGATTGGTTCTCGTAACGTTTCACTCACATATGCATGTCGATACACTTTCAACGCCTCTGAGCCTCTATAAAGTGGACTACACTATGGCGTTGAGTGCGCTGCCTGATGAGAATGAACTGGTGAATGCCTTCTCAGTTGGATTGAATGCACGACCATTTGACTTTATTTCGAATAATTGGCCATTCAACCTATGCTTACAGCTAGTTTAAATGCATTCAATGTTTTCAATGCTTACGCCATTGACAATGTTCAACTCCTTTGAATGGGTACAATTGACCACCATTCAAAGAAAAGACTCCAATCAAATTGTTTGAACTTGTTCCATTCAATGGTTAAAAACCATTCAAAAATTCAACAAAATTACGTTTTGAATGACATTTGAATGCTTTTCGAATGGTCTTACGTTTAAAACTTCAAACTTGTCAAACCACTCATCAGATTCAAACCGTTTACCAACAGTCTCCTCTGACAAGATACCTTCATCATTAACTCTCACGACAATTTGTCAGGCAACGACAATTTTTCAGGAATTGCAAGAAAGTCAGATATAGGGTGTGAAATGGACCCTGTAACCAAAGTAACTACCAGCAAAACTAAGTGAGGACGTAACTAGCAGTTTTATAAAATTAAAAATTAAATTACAGTAAAAGGTGAAATTGCATTGATTGCTTCGATGACAGCGGTTGTTATGTTAACAATGCCATAATATAATCAATTACATCAAGTACATAAACAATATACAAAAATATTTTGTATTAGAAACTCACATAAATAATTATATAATAATAAAAAAGCACATAAATTATTACAACAAATAGTGATATATTATAATTTTTGCACCAATCTAAACTCTCAAATAATACAATACCTTATAAAAATATATCTACAAACTTACTAGAATAGATCTTACCCCAATATAAACGATACAATATTTGTATCACCTTAAATTAATTTGCCACTCGTTCTGTCTAGTTTTCAAATTTTTACTTACTTGGACAGAAATTGCATTCTCGCCAAATATATTATACTGTTGTCATGTGATCAAGTAATTGTTTTTCTTATTAGATGCATATCAAAATGTATTGGTCTGCTCCATGTTCTGGTCATGCTTCAGAGGAAGAGCCTCAAGGAAACAGTAAGGTTATTTCTATTGGACAGGCCGAAGACAATGTCTACTACGTAAAGGTTTGACATGCAGGGTTTTCCCAGTCGCAATCCGCTGCCCATATGGATGTAAGAAAATTATCAGGGGTTGGAAAGTATGGTGGAAAGAGTCCTGAAGGGAGCTCAAAGTGCGCCCATTGTGGTGGAGGAGGAAACAAAGGATTTCCAAGCCGACAAGAGCTCTGGAATCATATGCAAACCAAGTCATGTAAACATGAACGTGGCTTTGCCGTATCCAGACAGTCGCCGACGGAGAAGCTGGGACGCATATTCGTGCGCTGTATAAACGATCCTCAGAACGAAATCATGGTGGGCGACAAGTTGAAGTTTATTTGTATCTACTGCAGAAAGCGTACAGACTACCACGAACGCTTGAACCATTCTGTCAAATGCTGGTTAGTCCGACACAAAGTCAAACCAGTGTCGCACATCGTTCGCAAAGTAGGTGATGACGAAGACCACTGTGGTATAGCAGCAGCGAGCTACAACCAGAATGGTGTTCGGTGGTCGCTTGGCTAGGAAGCGCGCGGAGGGCTCAACCTAGAAGGTGTAGAAGGGGTACCTGAGAGGTGTGAGAAGTACCGATCACGGTGAGGTGCAAGATAGCCGGCTGGCTTACCTGTACC
>JASCIV010000668.1:0-14796 GCA_030374735.1 Gracilaria caudata
AGGACGAAGAAGATGAAGTGGCGTCTGACGTTGCGTGCCATGTTGTCGCGTGCGACGTGTCGCGACAACTAAAGGCGCAACAGCGCAGGTTCATGCGGACAACGCGACGGCTGGTGACTGGGCCTGTGCTGCTTGCGCACTGGAGACGGCGCGGTGTAGCGCAGCGTCAAAGGCGGCGCCACCCGCAAGTGCTGTGGCACGCGCCACATCGCAAAGGTTACATAGATGATTATCACATGATGCTGAGTGTGTCTTTTGCGACACCAGTCCGACCTCGTGAACGCACTATTGCGAGCAAAATGAAACACATCTCAGCTTACTCCGAACAAGGACTCGGACTTTATGATGTCATCATATCTTGCACACTCGGAGCGAACAAATTCTTGCACTGAAGTTCGCTGACATAAGCTCTGTTGATATAAGCGATCTTTGCGTCAAAGCTGAAGCACCTCTTCATGGGAAACGCAAATTGTTTTTGTTCTCATCTTTGTCATGCGTGACAAAGATCTTGATTTTGCTTTGAACCACGGAAGGAGTGCGGCTTTATAGAGCACATCAGGAAAATGTACGATATGACCATCGCCTTTAAAATGGTGTTCAAATGCATCACATTTCATAGATGCTTCTTGAGCATGAAGAGAAGCAGAGAGGCCGTTTTACAAGAGGCATCTACCAGGTTCCCTTCCGTCACGATTCAGGTTTGCTAGAACCCAGCGCTGAGAAGTGACACCTAGTAGGTGTTCTACTTCCCTGATGGTCTGCTATTTGCGTAAAGCATTCAAAGGTCCTCTTCTTCACAAACACAAACTGCAATCCATTGCACTCTCCTTACGATTTATTTCCCGCACCTGGTGTTCTCCTACGAGTGACAGCTATCCATTTCATTACCCTCTTCCTCGATAACCCCAAACATGGCACTACAGCTGAGTCAGTGGATACTGCAGCCAGCAACCGTCGGCATATCACCAGCGACATTTGGTAGAATGCCAGAATTGTCAAACCAAGATTCGACAAGATTAGCCAGAAGATCAAGCATAGAGAACCTTCACAGTGAAAATACACGGTGATGATTCAAACATTGATTGCAATGCAGCGTGAGGAGCATCTCCATTCGGATCGTACAGAAGTATTGTTCATCTATGTCCCGGTCCCATGCTCGAGAGGTTTTGGGAGCTGATCCAGTAAGCACAAAGGTCATCGAGAAGCAACGTAGAAACCATTCTTACAGAAGATTATGTTGCATGGGAAGAGATTGGTGAGATCTTAGACACGCATATCCTACCAAAAGGAGATTAGTTGGGCTGCAAGACCAAAGTATCGATATAGCTGCTTCGCAACATAGTCGAAGAGCCTCTGAAGTCGCACTTTATCAGCCCGCGTAGTTTCATATAGCAAATTCGCCTCATAGTTCGTCTCAAGGGCCATACATTCCTTCGCTCCCAAGTGCGAATCTATATTGTGCTGCGATATTGAGGGGATATACGAAGAATATTCGTCGTTGGGAGAAGTGGAGCACTTGGTTTGGAAAGAGGAGATCATGTATTCACTCACAAGACCATGCTTTTCCGGAAACGATAGATCAATAAGGGACATCTCGGAGCAAAACAACCAGAAAGCTATCCTCCCCTTCCGTGGAGCACACAGTGGCGTTAGTAGGCAGATCTTACCGCTTCGGCAGGAAAGAAATTTAGTATGGACAAAGAACGAAGCGTTTGCGCCCCAGAACTCGCTCTAAACCCGCCCCTCGACGGTCAAAGCTTCTGATGGGCTTCATCAAGGACTGCACCGCGGTTACTTGATTGACAAAAGCCTCCTTCCTCGTTGATGGTAGTGTCCCGAAAACATTCCCATGAGAGACATGTGTGTATTTAAACAGGCGAACCAGTCACCGATTCCTTGCCAAAACTCTTTCTGTCTGGATGTTGAGCCACGTCATGAAACAGCTGCTGCCTTATTCGGTGAAGACGTAGCTTTGCTTTTGTTGGGAACGCAGCGCTTTGAGAAAGCGTACTTTTTTGTCTTGCAACATGACGGTTGGCGTAGAGGATGTTGTGCGTTGATGCAGCTTTGATAGACTGAGTTAGATAAACTTATTGGTGGGGACATTGTAGAAATTCACCTTGTGAACGCTGGAGATGTAAAAGAAACTCTTACGAGGTCCGGACTGGCTTGCGTGCTGTTGGTGGCGAAAAGGAAGAGCAGGAGCAGTGACGGGTAAAGAAGACAAGAGGGAGACGGATGACGAAGAGAAACAAAACAGAAACAAAACAAAACATTGGGGAATCCAGACCGATCCCTCATGTCAGTACTACCCCAGCTCAAAATGACTTAGCTTTCCAATCTGGGGATGGGATGCGGCGCATGTCAACTTGATACGAGCATGTGACAGTTCAGAACCCTGACAGTGTATTTAGACCATATTTAGTCACAGAAGAGCTCTACCAATGTACAAGTTTGTTACCTTTGTACACCTGCTTCATGCGGCTCTATCCCCTTTGCGAACACCCCCTTGTGGGACCGTGTGTTTTGGCTGAAGCGATTTTGTACATGAATATTGAAGAGCTGGCTTCTACATTTGCGATTCAGCTGCACCACCACATGTCGAATGCCCGAAACGTCATCTCCCATCACGCAGCGCGCGGGTAGAAACTCCACAGCGGTGCCTGCTCACAAGCGCTCGCAACACCGCCGCGCAACATGTGCGCGCTTCGCGCCACGCGCTCTTGAGCCGCCGCGGCGCATATAAGCCGCGCGCACCGTCTTTCACAGGGTGCATTGTTTCGTCGTCGCAACCACCCCCCTCATCTGCCAGTACCCCCGCCTCTTCTCTCCGTACCACCACCATCAACACCGCGACCGCCACCGCCACTGCCGCCGTCATGACGCCTGACATCAATCTGCTGGTGCCACCCGGCTCGCTGTTCTGCACCAAGGTCATGTGCGCGCTGCACTACCTCGATCTGCCGTTCTCGCTCACCTCCGGGCCGCCCATCAAGCTGAAGAAACAGCTACCCGCGCCTCATCTCGTGCCCGTCATGAAGTACAACACCCAGCTCATTCCCGACAGCGCGCAAACCCTCAACTTCCTTCATCGCCATCAAGCGCGCCCCACGCGTCCGCTATACCCATAAGTGTCCGTCGGCGCCGCCAAATACTGGTCGTCTGTCGCGGAGCTCGAGCAGTTCGCGCACGACAATCTGTCCATGCTGTACTACTACTTTGGCGGCATCTCGCGCCACGGCATTCAGCACGTCACCACACCGTTCATCATGCGCGCGATGCCCAAAGCGCTAGTCACTTTGTTGCCGTTTGTGCCCGTCGTGGCCACCAGAGCGGGTGCAAGCGCGCTGGAGCCTGTGCTTTCGCTGCATCTGTACACTGTCAAATGGAAAGAGCTGTAAAACAACTACCAAGTCGAGCTTGTACTAACGAAGCATCTTTGTCCAACTGCCCTTCTGTCCGCCAATCCACGTTTCAAACCGCCAAGAAAACTGCCGTTGCCGTTGCCTACATCACTGGCCATGGAAAGGTCTTGTGAAGATCAACGGAACTCCCCTCAATCTTCTTGAACCGGAGGGGCCTCGAGTCAAGGTTCTCGAGCCCTTACTGATTCTGGGCCAAGAGCGTTTTGCTGAAATTGACATTCCTCTGCGAGTGAAGGGAGGTTACGGGTTACACCGCTCAAATCTACGCCATTTGACAAGCCATTGCGTAGGGTCTAGTCGCTTACAGAAGTACGTCGATGAGGTTCAGAAGAGAGAACTTAAGACTCTACTTCTTACGTACGACAGAACCCTTCTTGTTGCGGATCCGCGCCGATGCGAACCGAAGAAGTTTGGTGGTCGTGGTGCGCGTGCTCGCTTCATGAAGTCATATCGTTTAATGTGCCTTGTCGCGTTCTCATCTGTTGGTTGCGTGTTTGCTTTGTTTGCGTCAAGTAGCTGCGAGGCTCTACCAAAAGCGCACTTGCTTCGTGCTACAATCGATGGAAGCGCATCCTGTGGACGAGTTCACATCAAGTTGGGATGACGTCTACCCAGGTACTTTCACTTTGTAGGTGGTTCATGCGTTGGTTTCTTTCAGAAGGGAGTGCTTCAGCATTGCCATTATTCATTCCGAAATGGACAAATTGCGTTATGGGCGTACCCTTGTCTGGAAGAGCGTTTTCGTTGTGTCTACTGATGCCGGCGCGCAACAACATAACGCATGTAAACAATTAGCGTGAGAACGACATTTGTGCCCCTCGGTGTTCTATTTCCACGAACCTCTTACCTGCGGAACCCAGGTGATCCTGTTCGTGTGCGAGAAAAGTTGCTAACTGACGTTTTATCTCTGCCGTCTGTGAGGGGAACGACGAGCTGTCCTTTTCTTAAATGACATTAGAACTTCAATGGCGTAGTATCAGAGCTAACGCCACTTTGAACATGATGTCGCGGTGCTACGCAGCATGGTTAGCAATCACGATGGAGCAGAAACTAGCGGTTTCGAGTGGCAGGCTCAGATTAAGGTACAGTATGGTTTTATCGGTATTCATCGCAGCTATCGTCGTAGTGAGGGTCGTAAGCATAGGCAGTTGCGTCTCGTAATCCCATTCCTCACGCGCAGCTGACGTCACATTGCAAACCGTGAGAGTGGTACAATTGAGCGTCATCTAGAGACGACAAGTTGGAGAGAGAATCATCTAAAGAGTGCTAAGGGGTACTCGGATAGTCCACTGTCTTGGCATCCTCGTCAAATGTGTTTGACAGACTTTGATCGTCGTCCTGATCATCAAACAGAGAAATTTCATCAGCATCTATACAAACAAGTGAAGCTTGTGGGTGTTCCTCGTATGCCGTACCATCGAGCTCTAAGGTGAAAATATCGTAGAGCTGTACATCGCCGTGTTGACCGCAACCACGCTCCAACTCTTTGAGTTGGTGCGCAGTAACATTAGAATGTTGCACTTCAACGCGATGCATAGGAGTACCATTACACAAAAGTTGACTAGAAAGGTGGTGGTCCCCTTGTTGAACGACATACGAAGGGACATCAATCACGCGGGCATCAGAGCGCGCAAGTAATTGTTCGGCTTTGTCAGTCTGGAGTACACGACGAAAGCAGGTGTTGACGCAGTGCCAACCATCGGATGGTTGATGAGAGTCGGTAGCTTGAGAGCGTTGCGTGGGGTGGTAAGTACTGTTTACAAGTACGTGTCCTCCGCTTAGCGTTGACTCGGACATTCACAGCAATGCCACGCTGCTTTCCTTGTGTTTGCGTTTGAGCCGCAGAATGGGCACCTGTGAGGACATATCCATTGCTGTTGGAAAGCGTTACGCAGTGCGCAGGAAGATGAAAGAGGAAGGCAGTGGGACTGGCGGGGTTGTTGGAGATAGCCAAGATGAGCAAACCACGGGCGTTTTTGGTCCTCCAGGGTCAACCTTAAGATACCCATGTACGTTCCATGACAGATACAGTGGCGGCTAGTAGCCGCCGGCTACGAAACTGCCCACGGGTGGCACGTGTCGGACCCCGCGTGGGTGCGGCCAGAACCTGAGCTGGCATTAAGATTGATACTCCTGTAGCACGCGGGAAGGACGAATTTCCGCCACATCTCAGAAGAGATGGGTGCCTCGCACAATGGACGGAGCGTGCTCAATCGCGCTCCGCGATCAGCACGCGCACATCGTGAGCATCGTCCTGCGATCGTCGCTCCTCGCCGTCACCGTCGCCATGGCCATGGCCATCTCCGTCGTGATCGTCAGCGTCATCGCGCCATGCTCCGTGCTCATGAGCGCATCACCGCAAAAACTGAGCAACGTCGCGTACGCCATCATGCTGCTGCACGCGCAGAAGCATCCCACCAACGTAAGCGGCGCGCTCCTCGGCAAGGGTCGCGCCGACGCCGTCGCCATCGAACACGCCTTACCTCTCGTTCATTCCGACCTGGCGCGTGCGAGAGACGCATGCGATGCGCGTGTTTGCCAGACACGGCGACAAGGTGCGTGGCAGCTGGGGCAGGAGCGAGCTGCCGTCGAACGTGTTGTCGCTTTCGCCGCGCGCTCGCTCGTTTGCACTCGTGCTGGTGGACGGCGCGCTGCGGCGCGAACCACTGGCGGTGGCCGACTTTGAGGATCAGCGTGAAGCTGCGCCAGCTCCTGAATTGTAGCTTCTGTTGTGACTGTTCTCCCCGAAGGTTCAACAACCTTGTTTGCTCTCGTGCTAGCTGAGGTTGAATTCAGATGTGGGTATGGCGGCGACGGTTACCTTCTTCTCAGTCTTTGCGGCCATGGTCTTCGTAGCCGCGGCCTTTGTCGCCGCCTGAGCGCGTGCTAATCGATGCACTGCTTCGCGCAGCGCGAGGAGCCTTGCGTGCGTGGCGCGCTTTTCGCTCAGTTGCGCGCGCGCGTTCGAGCAGACGGCGCATCAGCATGTGGCCGTCGCGCGTGCCGCCGAGCAGCGCGCTGTCGTCGCCGATCCAGCGCAGGCGCGGCGTGGTTTCGATCAGCTTGAGGGCGCGGAGCACCTGGAGCGCGTCGTAGATGTGCCGCCGCGCGTTCCGTCTTGCGTCCAAGTCGCTGTTGTCGGTGCCGTTCACATCGCCCTCGCCGTCACCCACCTCGCCACTGACATCATTCTGCATCTCCTTCGCGTATCACAGCAGCCGTCATCAGGCACCTCAGCGCGCCGGCGCGACCTGCCTATGCGCGCTGCATCCATCCCGTCGCTCCGCATCGTAGCAACTCGGAGTTTCTGCTGACGAGTACCGGGTCTGCATCTACGAAGACTGTATCCGTCGATCGGTGTCGGCGAGGCAGGGGGAGAGGGATTAGATAGGGTTTGGGCTTTGCGCAATTTTACCCTTTACGCCTCCGAGCTTGGCAATAAACTTTGACGAAGCTTCAGACTCGCAGTTTCGAAAGCGCGCGACACGCACACGGAAGCACGATGCTTCCGTCACAGGCACGGACACGGAAGCACCGTGCTTCCGTGTGCGTGTCGCGCGCTTTTGAGAGCACGTTTTTGTTAACCGGAGATGGATTGTACGAAATGAAACGCGTTATGCCGCTGTAAAAAGCAAAACGCGCCAAACAGCAGCAAGTAAAATTGTGACAAGACGGTCTGGCGCGTTCCGCTCGCTTACAGCGCCACCGTATCATACGGACCACAAAATCGGCACAACTCTATACGCCGCAGCGCGCAAACAGTTGCTTCGGAGTAGTGTATGTCTTGCAGGTCGGGTTAGCGAACAATATTTTTGCTGACCTTAGCGCATCCCGAGGATCAAGGTTTGATGGCACCCAGAGCGTGCTCGAGACACGCTTTTACCTTGGGCTCACGCGCGTCTATCGTGCCGAACGCGCCAGGCTGGCGCACGACGCACCGCTACGCGCAGCGGAAGCGCGCTGCGCAAAAACGGCACGTGACGCAGAGCGCGCACAACGTTTTCCGTTCAGTGCAGAAAGTGGAGCGCGTCGTCACGTAGCACTGAATGCGCCGCCGTTCTTTTCTGCGTCGCGGATGAACCTTTCCGCACTGTCGACCGCACGCAGCATCCTAAATCCCGGAATTTGCACAAATGTTTTGGGTCAAAGAGGTTAACCAAGCACTTTGGGCACAGTCAGCATAGCAGCGCGCGCGTGCTCTGCGCGTCTATTTTCACTATGCGGTGAAAACACGCAGGCAGCGAGCGCGGCAAAGGCGGTAGTTGTGGCTCGTGCACGCGATGCCATGAAGCGCTAGATCATGATCATAAAGATCATGATTCATAATGATCAATCTTATGAAAAACGAATAGTCGCCCGCCGCGTCGGAAAGCCGTCGGAATTGCCATTGCTTTCCGCCATCGCCCACCGCCACCACCTCTCTCTCCTTCTCCTTCCCCACCGCCGCCTAAGACGCCGCCCCCTCACAAATCCGCGTCGTCGTCGTCGTTGTCCGGCGACAAAGCACATCGCGTCAAGACGCTACGCGTGTGGACGTACGCGCACCGAACGTCGAAAGACGCGCTGCTACAGAGGCGAAGCACTTCGCTGTACGGTTGATGCCACGGAGCTCAAAAATCTTTCATGAGCATGAAGAAAACTTTGTTGAGTCCATCTTCGGCCAATCTCCTAGAGAAAAGGTCGATTGCTTGTTTACTTGGCTACGTCAAAAATGAATGCATGAATAGTTTTGTGAGTGAAAAAATAACCCAAGCGAATTGGGTTGAGTGTCAAAGATTTATGCGTCTTATTCGTTACTCATGGGCTCAGCATCAGTTGTCTACGTATGGTCTTGTGGATAGCGTGGACAAGTATGTCTCCTTCAAGCTGGGACTGTTCTGGGAAACAAGTATTACTGAGGCCTTTATGGGCCATAACGTCGATAAATTCTACTCCGAAAGCATGTTTCGTGGAATGGATACTTTCTTGGAAGCTATCAAACTAAGCTGAGTCGCAACTTGCGAAGCAATGAGCGAAACCAGTAAAGAAAACACCGATGCTTTTGTGCTACGAAGTCTGCAACACAACACAGCGGCATTTTCCACACATGATCACTCTGACGACGTTGAGACAGAATCTGTGAGTAGCGTGAGGTCAGAGATGTACGATGTTCTCGCGGGGACTGGGGTACGGATCGCCAGGTGACAGCGCGACTTCTTGCAATCGTACCTCCTTGACCTGACACTCTCTGCTCAGCAGAATCTGCTGAGGATCAGGGCCACGATGCTACGTCTACGAAGGCTTATTGCGCACGCTTGCCCAGGTAGGTAGTAGTAGCTTTTAATTCCTGTTCATTTTGAAATGGAGTTTCAACTGCGCACACTGGAGTTGGTGTCCCTGACGGTGGTCTTCTGTCGCGTCATTTGTGCTGAGCATAACCTGCTGTGTTGGAAGCCCCTCATATCCACTTCATGTGCTTGTAGGCGAAGGTGCACTTCTGAGATCGGGACAGCTCTACCCACATTGGTCCAGATGATGCGAGAGCCGGGGCAACTTTCATTTGCTCTCGGCTCTGATGATCTTGCTCGAAAAGAGCGGCTGGTTTTTGCATCACTCTAGATGGTCTCACCAAAATTAGTGAGGTTACTGAAACACGATAGTAGTTATGGTGGGATTAGACGTTTTCGAGCCCCTCAGGTATGATCCACTTCGGTCATACATCTCCCCACCAATTTGAGACTGTTCTGCACGAGGAACTGTATAGCTCATCGCAGGCCTACTCGTACGTCAATTGAGGCACATGCGCGAGTCCAAAAGCACCATGCTCGTTGTGCCATCTGCAGATGTGAACGCCTTCTCCATGTGCACTAGCGACTCCTTCTCCTTGCGAAACACGAATGCGTACAGTTTCTCCGAGGATGGCAAGGAATAGGCAGCCGCGTGTAACACAGTTTGATTTTTCGTTCCATTCTTAAATCGCAGATCAGCCAGCACCAGTGTCGAACATTGATATTGGTGTATTCGAAGGGTAGCTACTTCGACAGGCTTACTGAACTGCGTCATCTTACTTTTCAAACTCCTTCCCGTGCGTATTGCCAGCATTAGCGTGCATCCTAAACGAAGTGCGATAAACGTAACAGGTTGTAGAGGAAAAATTGTCAAGAAATGCATCGATTGCTGATGTTGGTGTCCTGCAAATTGTAAATCCGGCGAATGGTGCTCAGCTTGCTCGCCCTCGTGAACCCGCCAAAGACTCAAAGGATGGGTAAAGAGTTTGAGCTTGAGGCCCGCTTTTTGTGAGAAGGTGACTGGAAGCTGAGGAACATCGTTTTCGAAAGAGATAGGGGCGCACCACATCATAGTTTAGACCGACTTCGATTGAGGAGGTGCTTCTTCCAGGTGCATCTGTTAAAAGAGAGTATGAATGGCGTGATATATGTCTATCTCTCTCTGATACGGGCGGGTACTTTTATTATAATTCCTGCGTACCACAGAGCGTTTCTATTGAAAGAAACGCTCTTTCACTAGGAAAGTCAGCAATAGTAAGTGGGAACAAGGAGTAAACTGAGAATGGATCCTTGCTCATGAGTTGCTGCGAATTAGCACCTTCTCTAGTGCTATTGATTTGGGCTACAGCGCGTGTACATTCGAAGAACGGTAGATGCGTGCAGGGGAGAGTGATGAAACAGACGGTGCAATGAACGCGCAGCAGCTGTTGCGAAGCATTTAGTTTTGCTTGGAATACTTGATGGGTGGCACAACGGCTGGACGGTTCTACGAATGAGAACAATGGAGCGAGACTGATCGCAGGCGGAAAGGCAATCGTGAAGTTATACAGAGAGGGCATCACCAAGATGTTGTCAAACGCAGGGTACAGGAGGTGATTCCAAACGATTCAATGAGAGTGGGTGGACACGAGTTAAAGCTTGTTCGAACTGTTGGCAAAACGATTTACGCCACGCTTCAGTCGTCGTCTTGCGTTGATGACGACGGAGCGCACTGCGACCAGCTGTTTTCGAGCGTTGGAGAAGTCTTTGATTAGATGTGCCTGCATTTTTTCCTCAATGTCCCACTGCGATTGAGCGTCATGAAGCTGTGATTGCAGAGATTGTAAGTGTTCTGAGATGTTGTCATGGCGTTGAATTGAGTGTTGAAACTAGTCGGGACAAACGGTGCCTTTCAAAATAGGGCTTGAGCGCTCTGCAGTTGTGCGCGTTCGGAATGTAACTTGTGTTGAATAGTTTGTATGGTTTCATTTGTGGCGTTTAATGCACTCGAAATGTACACCTTTTCGTTGTTCAAAGCAAGGAAGTTGTCTCTTCCGGACGTGTGATTCTGTATTGAAGCCGCGCGCTTCGAGATAACAGCGGATGTAGCGCGAACGGTATCGGATATCGAAGATGCTTCTACAAGCAAGGCAATGAGAGGGGATGAAAGAATGGACTGTGGGGAACGAAAAAAGCGTTGGGAATGACTGGGATGCGAGCGAAAGGTTTCGGTGGACGCAGGTTGTTTGTGTTATGTGCGCTGCGCGTGTGCGGTATGTTGAGCTTGCAAGTAGGACGGATGGAATGACGGGCAGCGACTGTGTTCGAGGCGTGAAGAGGCCGGACGGGGCGATGCGGGACGAAAGCGAGCAAGGCGGTCGGCGACATATTGGCGTCGGCGTGCACGGAGCGCGGTGCATCCCACGTGCATCAACGGCAGCAGCCGCGCGCGCCGCGCTGACGACCGCCAGTTGATCCAACTGCGACAATCCAAGCACATTCCGGCCACCGGGTGCCCCACGTAACGGGCGTGGAGCTGACGGCCTGGTGCCCGGGCGCGAGCAGCGCGCCGACGCGCGGCTCGAGCTGTAGCGGTGGCCACGGCGCAACTGGCACATCACGCGCGTGCCGGAGCCGTCTGCGTTCACGCCCACGCGGCGCACACTCTCGCGGCGCACACTCTCGCGCCACTGGAACGGCTCGCACACGCGCGCGCCGCTGCGCGCGTCGCGCACGTGCAGCGCGCCGTCGCGTGTGGCGAACGCCTCGCTCGAGCCGTCGCCGCTCTCATCGCCACGCGCCGCGGTGCGCTCTGAGCGGCCACAGCCACGGCGAGTGCTCATACACGGGCCCGCCCGCGTGGCGATACGCCGCGTACGCGTACGCCACGCGCACGCCGTCGGCGCTGAGAGAGCACCGCGCTCCGTTATGGCTCATGTTCGCGCGCGCCGTGCGCGTTTCAGAGACGTGGAGGCAACAAAAGCCGGTATCTGACGTATCATACGATTGCCTTGCGCGGAACACAGATTGGGATTTGGGCGGGCGGCGGTTCGCATCAGTTTAGCGGCTTCGCTGTGTTTCGGTAGCATTGAGAGCGCAGTCCTGCCTTTGCTGTCTTTCCTGAGCGCATCAGCGCCGGCGCGCCACAGCGCAAGCACCACGGGTTCGTTGTTGCTGTTTGCGGCGTAGTGAAGTACCGTTTCTCCTGCTCTGTCTGCGATTCGCACGTGGGCACCTTGCGCCAGCAACAATTCCAACATTCTCATCTCTTCACGTAAAGCAGCAGAGTGTAGAGGTGAAGAAACGCTCTTGTCTGTGCAGTTTACGGTCGCGCCACGCGCCAGCAACGCCTTTGCGATCGCAACATGGCCAGGTCTAGCCGCCACGTGCAAGGCAGTGGAGCCCTGGTTGTCTTTGTTGTTGTAAAAGTCAAGTCGATGTGCGTAATGTGATGCGCGTGGCCGAGCGTTGATTGTTGCGCCCCGCAGCGCGTTGATTGGCTCGCTTCGATGGTATTTCGGCAGCACGCTGCGCATACTCGCTCGCCGTGCCGCTGCTGTTTCCTTGCTTGCCTGCGCCGGGCGCTCCGTCTGCCCCATCTCCTCCCTTTCCCTTCCTTCCCTCCTCCCTCTTATGCGCTTTGCTTTCTCTTCCCTCCTCTCTCTTGTGCGCTTTGCTTCCCGTTCCCTCATCCCGTCGCCCTCGTTTCTCTCGGATTCAACGTCATGGCAAAGAAGAGCGTTGCAATGCATTCGCCGTAGGGCGAGTTGTAGTACCTCGACGCGCTCATGACGTACCTTGGGTACGCCGTGCTCATTTTGTTCGGCTATGTGCGCGATGCGTGTGGTCACTTGTTCAATACAGGCTAGTACGCCGCCAGACAGGCAGAAGAGTCTCACGGTCGTCGTTGTGGTGACGCTGGCGTCACAACGTCTTTGATGACATTTAAACGCGTCGCTTGTACCAGAGGATGAACAACTGTTGGGGACTTCCCTCAGAGACAAATTCGGCGTCTGGGTCGACTTGTTGGAGAAAGTTTAGGAGCAGGACTGGTGTCCGCTTCGTCGACTGGTCGATCGTCTTTATTTGCCTACTGACGCTGTTGTAAGGCGTGCGGCCGCCAAGTTTTCTTTGCCATCCGATCCTACGGTCAGGGTCCCGCGCGGTCTTACCTTGGGTAGATATAAATATTTGGGGTACGTCGAGGTGCTTGGTGGTGTGCGCTCGTCCGTCACGGATTCGTTGGATTAATGTGGCTTTGCTTCGTGCGATGTGTCCGTAACGAGGGGCACTCTGTGCTTTTAACAGAGCTGGAGAACACCGTCGAATCCTTCTTGGGCACTGAGGATGCCATTTTGGTTGGTTTGGCGTTTTCCATCAACTTGCAGATCATCCTGGCCAATATCGTGGAAAGCAATATTATCATCTCCGATGCTCTCAATCATGCGTCCTTTGTGGTTGCTGCTCGCACTTCCAGTGCGAAAAGTCGCGTGTTCGAACATAATCCCGCCAACTCCTTGGAGAGTTTGGCGACAGCTGGATACGGCGTGACACTGTCGAGAATGCGATGTTGTGGGCAAATTCTGCGTTAGGAAACAACGCATTGGCAGACAGCGTAACGCGCTTGCGTTTTGCGCCTTGTTTTCTCCTTTCACACCTGCGCCTTCCCGCCTTTTTCTCGACTTGACTGCTCACCCTTCCCATCTTGGCGTGAAGATACCTTCGTAGTTGAAACATCGCCCATTGGAAAACTTAAAGATGATGACGAAACACTATTTTAGTCGTCGTGGATGTCGATGAAGCTCGTCAGAACGATGCCGACCTACATGATCGTAGACGCCGCGATCAACCAAACACTAAATAGTTGCCAGCTCTTTTGAGTTCAAGATGTGAGAGGCAGACGAGCACAAGCCATCGATAATGCCATTGGCCGAGAAAAAAACAGGACACCAGGTGGTAGAAAAAGCTTTGCTTTGCTGCCAATCAGCAGGTCTGCCGACCACTCAGCCTCCTCCGTCTGTAGCACGACCCGATATCCATAACCATCCTCCCCATTCACGCTATTCTCCGCAATCGACGAGATCCTCGGTGAGCTTGTCGCGGCGCGCGATTTGCAGATACTGTAGTTCGGGCGATTCTGATACAATAGCAGAAACATCTGAGCAGGATCTATCTGCAGGAATGAGTTGACGAGGGTACGAGTTTAGCATGAGTGGTTTGGCGACACTCGTGTTCACTCCATCCAGAACAAACGGGTTGTGAGACGGTGCTATTGTTCGTGTAATCGTGTAGAATGCGCCGAATGCCGAAGAAGTGGTGTTTGAGCAAATCTCAAAGCCAATCTTTACGTTGGAACCAATTACGAAAGTCAACTTATAAAAGCTTCGGACCTCTCAACGTGTGAATCGAAGACTGTAAACTCGGAGTGATCCTACAGCGCAATACAATGATATCAAGCATACATTGAATGGCGCCGAATCAATAGAACGAACGTGTGCGTGTTGCCGCAACAAAAAAGTTACGCTGCATTGGAGGGGGGCGGGGGGGAAAGCTCCTCAAACGGTTGCACCACGACATAGCCTTCACTGAACGCAAGTTGAAACTCCTCGCCAGAACCTCTACCTAAGAAAGATTTCATGCTCATGTCAGTCTGTACAACGTAAGTGAGTCAGTATAGTGCAGTGTAGAAAGAACGTGTATTCATTTCATGTGAATGCTTTCCAGCATGCTTACCTTCATAGTGGGGGAGTGAGTCCACGCAACTGTGGCATCTGGGTCCGTATAGACCGGTTTCTCTGCCGTTGCTCAAAGCACAACCACGGAGCCATGGCACGTAAACGCAACTGTTCCAGAGCCAGACACCTACACGCCAAACTCACACAAAAACGATAGCAAGTTAGCAGACCAAGTACATGCAACAAAACAGTGAGGACGACAGCGTACCTTAATATTGAAGAGACCACCAGACATCATACCCGCCCCCTTCATTAGCTTGATATCGTACGTGAGCGAGGAGGATAGTGTAGTATAGTGGCACGGGCACTACCTACGAGGAGGAATGTCCAATGGATATGGGACCAACGGGAGACCACTGGTAGAACGGTGCAATGGGCGGGCGCTAGCTG
>JASCIV010000669.1:0-14777 GCA_030374735.1 Gracilaria caudata
TGATTGATGTGGCTGAGCCATCGAGTTTAGTTCCTCTGAAAATGAACGCGAGCACTCTGCCTCCACAGTTGACGGAGCCGCGGAAAGAGACAAAGCCTTCGAAGCCTCACAAGTCGTCGAAATCGTCGAGACATGGGAAGAACGGCAAGATATCTTTGAAGCCATCGAAGAAAAACAGCATCAAGATACCGCTTAGTGAAGCTGGAAGACCTGTTGTTCCGACCGTCAAGGAACCCAACCTTGCTCCTATTGATGTCGATGCAACTGTTCCATTGTCTGCCCCAAGACCTCTGCCAAAGGCCATACTAAAATCTGCCCCAGCGCCAGTGATAAAGAAACCACCGAGGTCGCAACCGGTGTCAAGGGCAAAGCCAGCAACGTCAAAACCGCCAACGTGGAAGCCCGCTTCAAAGTCAAGAGATGCAGATGTGAAGCCGATGCCCGTTTTCCGGAGTATTCCGCCTTCCACTTCAAATAGGCCACCGCCGGCGAGGCGAGGCCTTCCGCCGAAGGGAGCTTTTTCCTGGGACCCATTGGACTTGGAGGATTTAAGATTGTTACGAAAGGCATGGGAAGAGCGTAAATCTCGTCAATCGCGCTCAGCACGTCCTTCGCTCAGATCTGTACCGGTGAGACCGAAACCTATCAAGCTTGACGGACCAAGTCATGCTGATGACAGCGGAAAGTCCATGAGTGCTGTAGAGTCCGACGATATCGTTTTCGTCCCAAAAAGTGAAACCGGGTTTGAGAACGGCGTGAATGGCCCGCATTCTTCGGACACAAAGAAGAAGAAGAAACGCAAGCGGTCAGAAGATGAGGTTCGGGAAGGCAAGAAGAAGAAGAAAAAGAAGAAAAAGCACACCAAAGATGATTTCGGTGAAGGAGAATCGAGCAAGACCAGGGCGGATGGTGATGACAACCGCAAGGTGGGAAAGTTTAAGATTAGGTTCAATGGAAACCTCGCGGAACTTGCTCGAAGTGAGTAGCATTGATTTGCGTACACTACTCTTCTAATCCCACAACGCGGCGAAGCCGAGGCTTATTGTACTTTTGCTCCATCGTACGATTATTTGATGATGCGAATGATGAATTTTCTCACTTGTAAATAAGAAATGACTATGTTCTAGAGCCTTGCTTCCCGGCTTCGTAAGTGTTCCATCACCGTATTCGACAGCTTGAAACATCACGTGCTGAAATGCTTTGGTGGATGCTTACATGTGGCTTTTTTTGCGGAATGACTGTGTGTATCCGTCCTGTTCCGGCGATGTCGGGACGATGTCCCTTCGGGCTGACTCTTATTCTGCATTATCCATGTGCAAATTCAGTTCCTGGGCTGCATTGTACTGTAGCACAATCATTGGTGATCATCATGATGCTATATAATCGCAAGAGCAGGCAGTTCTACGGGTAGGGAAATCCCACCTACAGATGCTGGCAAGGTTGCTTTACAAAGATGTGGCCCACACAGTGACTCTTGTTTGACCCGTAAGGCATTGCAAAAATCATCATGAAATGACGAAATTCTCCGCATGATGCCGTAATCCTGTGGGTTAGCAATCCCATGGGGCCGACGTCAGGTTTGGACTTTTCGAGGGCCTTGTTTCAAGGGCCAAAGTCGACGCTCGAAAGGTTTGACCCAGAAAGATGCGAGTCAGATATCCTTCCGAATGAAGGAAACCCATACAGAGATTTGCACGCAATGCCTAGACAAGAAAATGGTGTGTAGTTGGATACCCGCGCTGATTCTCTCAGGACTTCTTGGATATAGAATAGACCCGATACACAGTGGGACCAACAGGCATGTAACGCTGTTGAGCACAACATGCAAAGCTGACTAAAAAGAACCTTGTCTAGAGACGTTTATGCCTGCCCTCTCTTTGCGATCATCGGCGTCTAGTTGTTGGTCAGATTAGAATGATCGAAGGTGGCCTGAAGAGGTACTAGCCTTTCTCGTGAGAGAGCGTGTCTTTGAACAGAAACAGTCTGTACTATGTAATTAGGATAGTATGCTCATAGACATAGAGAGAGAGAAGACAATTCCCTCACTTTCGAAGCTCCTTGAGAACAAAGCAGATAGGGCTCTCACGTCCTAAAGAAAGAATTCCGGGCGAGCGATTGCTGATTTAGCTCTTACTGATATTTGTTAACTCTAGTTACACAACAATCCCACAATCAAGCGGACGAGATAAGCATCGTAATCCCCCCTGTGGAACTCACGCACATGTCACCTGAATACAAAAATTGAAGCTTATGCTCTGGTCACCAAACAGCAGGATGAACCAAGCATCAAGCTTTGCTGTAAAGTTTTCGACTCATTGCAGTTGGTTGGTCTCGCGCATTCTTTCTAATTGCCGCGGCTGTGCTCTCACGGATCCTGCAGAGCGGTCCCCCATGATATCATGGTGCATAGCTGGTAGCTCATTGAGCCATCGCTTCAGCCCGTATCGGTCAGAATGGCCAGCCCTAATCCAGGGGTGTTTCAGAAGTTGCGACGCGGGTGGTCTGGCTTTTGGATTATGGTCAGTACTAAGGCGAATGAAGTCAGCCAGTTCAGGGGAAACACGTCCTTCGATGAGAGAGACCGGCGGGGTGCCCTCCACAGCTTCAACGATCTCGAAGAATTGATGAAGGCTATCGAAAGGAGGTCTTCCAAGTGCACATTCGATGACCACCATTCCGAGTCCCCAGATGTCACTTGCGTACGTGTATTTGTCACCGCGAAGTCTTTCTGGGGACATGTAGGCGAAAGTTCCGACGAAGGTTTCCGTTTCGGAAGTGCTTCCTTCCCCAATACTATTACAATTCGCCTTTCTCTCCTTCAGATCTCTAGCCAATCCGAAGTCACCTAATTTGGCTCGTCCTACTTTAGACGACAATAGTATATTAGCTGTCTTGACGTCACGATGCAAGACATGGTTTTCGTGAAGGAATCGAAGGCCAAGAAGGCAGTGTTCGGTTATTTTGCGTAGTACCGGCTCTGGTATTTTGCCGTACTGAGAGACAACATCGTCTAATGAACCGCGATCCATGTATTCAAGGACAATGTGGACTCCGTTTGTGCCGTCATAAAACGCTCCATGTGAACGCACTAAGAACCTGCTTTCATGACTGATAAGCGTCGTCAACTCTTTCTTCAGTTCTTCTCGTTTCTTCTCGTCAAACGCATTTATCTTCTTCACAGCAACGAACTTCCTGCTCGGTTCATGCCTTGCGAGATATACGGATCCTGTTATACCTCTCCCGAGCGCCCCGTTCCCGCGAATAGTACGTACTCGAGTAAATTCATCTATACTTCGCACAATGATCAGGTTTCGGCTAGACGTAGGAACCCCATCGCTGTCCATGCCGTTGGAGACTTTTCGAACTAACTTTTCCGGGGTCCCTTCCAAACCGCTGAGGGAAATTACGAATCCTCCATCGACATAAGCGTCCTCTATCTGGAGAATGAAGCTGTCCTCAGCAATCCTAGCGTTCGGAGAACTTGGATCTTGAAGAGCACCGTTCGCATTTCGGGTGGGCGATGTTTGCGTGCTTATTGGCTCGACGTATTCGGGATGAAGAAGCTCTTGATCTGACTCTGTAAGATGATTCAAAACCTTGACCCCAGTGCCATGAGCAGTCCGAGGTGAGACTGCGTTCCAAACACCGTTGTGTGGTTTTGTAATTGAACCCTCCGCCTTATCGGTGCTGTCGACACCAGAGGGCGAGGTTTTCGATCCACTAATTGACGAGGATGGTTGATGGGTGTGTATGGGACTCTGAACAGGAACATTCGATCTACTTCCTCGTCTCGGAGTTTCTTGTCCAACAAGACCAGCATAGACGATACTATCATCCTTGATAGCTCTACGTTCCCCTGAGGAATTCCTCACACTCTTAAAGGAAACATTTGTACCGCTGTTACTTGTTGACATGGGTACTTTGAGAAGGGGCAAATTCAATCGCATTCGACGCTTCAAGGAAGCGCTTCGCTTGCCAGGAGTGGATTGACTCCGCCCTAAGGGCAACGCAGGCTCTCTTTCGCGCAACGGACATGCCGCATCTGCCGATGAACGCTCTTCGATTGGAGTTGTATCAGAGTCTAAAACCTGCCCTGCTGATGAAGATCGCTGGGTGAGAGTTTGTTTCTGAGCTTTGTCTTTCTTCCTTTGTGGTACACTTGCTCTTCCATGCGGCGAGAGAGAACTAGTGATTCTCTGCACCGGAGATCTCGGGGTCGGAAGGCTGTCCGCGCCGCGCGAATGTGCGGAGCTCTGGGATGCTATTCGGGGCTCTACTTTTGCTGCAAGTGTGTTGCCGGCGCTTTGCGGCACAGAGGAGCGCACAGAGCGCTTCGAGTCGTAATCACGGCGAAAGAGATGATCCACACTGGACATTACACGACCGGTGCGGGGGCGGCGTAGTGGATTGGAATTTCTGTTTGTTTTTGAACGTTCGTTCGGGAGGGCTCGCATGGAGATGGAATCGGCAGACTGTGACGGAGAGTTGGTAGTGGTGTAAGCAGCATCTCGTTGAGCTTTTGTGGGGAAAGAAGAATGAGCGAGGGCTTGACGGGTTGCGGAGGTGGAATTGGGTGAGCGAGGCTGCGAGGTAGCTTGTGAATGCGGTTGCGAGGGTTGGAAGCGGAAGTTGAGAGAGCGGGATGAGTGTTCAAGAATGTTATTTATTCTTTGGCTGCGAACTCCTAGCCGCGGAAAACGGCTTTCGGATACGGGGGAATCGTCGGGAGATCGATCGGGAAGCGCGTCTCTACCAGTGGTTACCAGAGGCGCAGACGATTGGGAAGAATCGGAACGCGGTTCAGACAGACGCTCGTTTGAGCGACGTAAACGAAGCAGGTGACGACTTGCATGACGAGAATCGGATGCGGAGAAAGAGCTGTTGGAGAGAGGTTCGGTAGACGCAGATGAGGCGGCGAGCTTGGCGGTGGATGATGCGAGCAGAAAGTCGGCGGACTCGACCTTGAGGGCAGCGGTCTCGCCAGAGACGCGCTGGTGCGAGTTGGCGGTTGAGAAGGAATCTGCAGAGGTGCGAGGGGAGCGGGTCTTGGAGCGAAGATTGTGTACGAGGTCTGAGAGGCCCATGTCGGGGTTGGGAGGGGAGGGGGTAGAGGGACGCGGGAAGGAGTGGAGTTGAGGCGCGGAAGCGGGAAGAGGGTCGGGTCACAAGCGGAAGTGATAAGTATAATATAAGTGAGCAGCAACACACGTCGGTGCGGAGCGTGCTGCGCGAACTGTGCGGCGTTGACGCGCACTCAGTGGAACAGTGGACCTCGCGGCAGTGGCGAGCGGTCCATCAATGGCGCGCACGCGCGATTCGGGCCATTGGTGGGTTGCGTGGTGTGCGCATGTCGCGTGCGAGAGTGGCGCGCTGCTGATCGGCGCACTGTATGTTAAGTGCTCAAAGCGGTGCATTGTGCGCTGCTGGACAAGACCTGTTCTTGTTTACGCGTGCCGCTTCTTGGCTTGTGGCGCGTGCAGAACGCAGCTTTCTCCGCTCCTGATTGACGACAGCTCCGGCGACGTTTCGCGGTCGAGCGTGTTTGAGCCCACGTGCCGAGCGCTCTTCTTGGCGCCTTTTTACGGAGGGACATCACCCTTTCACGCCCACGCCGCCACCAGCCCCGTTGCGCTCATGTGAACTCACTGCTGGAAGGCTGCACCGCTGCACCGCTGCACGACATGACCGCTGCACCGTCGTCCAAGCGCGTTCTCTCTTTGTATCGAGGCCTTCTCCGCGCTGTGCGCTATTATCCCAGCAAGAAGAGAGATTCCCTGGCGCTGGCCATTAAAGAAGGTGCGTAATAACTTGCTCATTCTACCGATCACACATCTGCCGTCGAAATCGATCGTTAGCTTCACGTGTGCTTCACTTTAGAAACGATCGCCTCAGCACATTGAACTTCTCGGCTGCGCTTGTGGCCTCGGCCGCGAATTTTTTCTCTTGTAACATCACGCTCTCTTCATTCTCAAAAGTATAACCTAACCGTCTGCGCTTTGGCTGCTATGTAACCATAGAATTCAGGGAGAAGCGCAATATTTCGGGCGAGCAGCTCGAGAAAGCTCTGTGGCTGGGCCAAATGGAGCTGCAGCGCCTGCAGAAATGGGTCCCCACAAGTAAACAAATGGCGGATGGTAAGGATATGGACATCAAATTGTAGAAAACCTTGTGTCTCTTCCGCACGCCAGCTCGCCTCCATATCCCCCACCATAAACAAATTTTCTGAATAGAACGCTATACAAGGGTAACCTTCTACCCTTGTAGAACGCTACTGTCGCACTTTGTAAAGTCAAATCTCGACTCCAGATTACGACAAGCGGCACGTTTACGTACAGATGTCGTGCGCGTGTTGTGAATCACCACACAGAGCTGACGTCAATGCAATATCGAAGCCAGCCATCATACGTATCCGTTCCTGCGTCACTACTACAGTAAGATATACCTTCATCAAACGTCAAAAATTTACGTCGCCTGGCGTATCATCGTCACCGCGACAGACAACGCGTTAGCTGTCGAACCTGCCGTGTTTCGAACGCGTTCATCACCATACTGCGTTCGTATGTCGCCGGCGAAAATGGTCAGCATGATCATGATGATTCTGTGCTTTCAATAATTATCCAGTCCGTCGTCAATCTGGGTAGGCGCTTATCGAGACCCCACAGATAGAACAGTCTCATTTGGTGGCTGAGAACGGGACTTCTTCCTCGAATCTTCAAAATGAGACCCATGGAACTCTGGTTTTCCGTTTTCAGACCTTCGCACTCGTCCAGCTCTTAGAGTTTCTTCGGTAAGGTGTTCTGGTAGTTCGTGTCTTTTTCTCTTGTCTCGTCTCAAGTTCTTTTGTCTGCTTCGTTTTTTCTTTTTCTTGCGCTTCACCACTGTTTCCGTGATGTGCTTCTTTTCGCCATTCAATGCGTTGGTGTTTCCACTGAAGTTTGGGTTTGTGTTCTGTGCCGGTACAAAGCCCTCGGACCAGCGCTTAAACTCCGCGCCTTGTTCTTCGGTCACGCGACGCAATACATCGTCTCCCCATTCGTCCTCACTATCTGAGTCCGCCATTCCCTTGCTCTTCACGGCAGTAGTTTTCTCGATTCTGTGGTTCTGTGCATGATGACGAGATTCTTTCTCGTTTGTTTGTTTTGCTTCCACGTCTTGGATTGTTTGAAAGCTTTTACCAATAGCTTGTGCCCTAGACACTACTTCGTCATCATCACTGCTTTCAAAATTGTCCCCATCACTGTTTTCAGCAGCCTGAGCTTGCCTTCGAAGTGCATTTCCCAATCTCCTGTTTGCTTCACTAAGCCCAGGAGTGGTTGTACCATGCACTGCCCGATTGGGATTTGCTCCAACTCCAAGTCTGTGAGAACAAATTGGGTTAGAATCAATAACTACTAAAACAAGACTGAGCATTGCGTTACGTACCGCGCAGGTCGAGGAATATACTTCTCAGGAGGCTCCTCATCGTCGGACGAACTGTCTTCCTGTCGGGCTAGAAACGCTCTGACTGCAGCAAGTGCACTTCCATCATGTTCAAACTCTGTCATGTCTGTTCGTGGCTCGGCGTTTAGGTCGAAACATCGGAGCACTTGGGAGCAGAAAAGATATCTACGACGACGAGCAATGTTAGATACCATGCAGAGTACTCCGTACCAAGGGAAGGCCGGCTTGAAATTTTTTTTTTGGGAACAACAAATCAGGAGGTTGATGCTGGACCACCTGATCAGCATGACACCCCGCTCAAACACAAGACGGGTTTTGAGCTTCGTCACAACCCCCCTGTATCTATGATCCCCGTCCGGCCAATGCAAACTTCGCTCCCCCTTGAAAAGCCGAATGACATCTTCGATACCTATTCTCTTCGCTGAATTCCCGAAGGAGCACTGACTGACTGTTGACGAGTGCTTCAACAAAAGTATGAAGGTAGATAATGTTAGAAGGCTTGAACACAACATCGGCGAATACTAGGTGTTTTTTTTTCGATCGTGATCTGCAAGGTTCCACAGAAACAGGCTCTTGAACATCAGTCAAAACTCTTGAAACAGATATTTTGATTCGTTGAGCTGTTTGGAGGAGCCGAGAACATTCTACCAGTCTCAGAAGTTCTTGCCCTCTTGGAAGTCTGAAAGATTTCCATTGCTGAGGCACGTTACAAAGAGTTCAGCGTTACGCAGGGGCTGACTGTTGCTTGTTTAGTTCTCATTTTGTTTCGGATATTGTATCTTAATATTGTTTCCAAGTTACAAAGGCTCTCTCAAAACAATGAAACAGAACGCTGAACTCCCTGTAATTGACATCAGCGCACTTTTTAGTGAATCGACTGAAAAGCTATCTGTGCAAGAAGCAATTGGTGAACAGCTTAAGAGCGCATTCGAGCAAACTGGTTTAGCATACTTGCACTTCAGTGGAGAGACTCAAGGTCTATTTCAAAGAGCCATTGCTCCTGCCATTCAATCTCTTCAAGCATTCTTCCGGGAGCCAGCTTCCTCGAAAAACCTTACAGTTCGCAAAGATTTGCCGCCCGGCGTTAGTCGTGGATATCTAGCACCTGCAGCTGAGTCTGGTTCAGATGCATTGGAATGGAAAGAGGGTTACAGCTGGTCTTGTGAATGGCAAAATGGTGAAAAGCCATCAAACTGCTTCGAGGCATACAATATTTGGCCGCCAAACAGTTCTGGTATGCGAGAAAACCTAACTCAAGCATTTGAATTCATGCACGGAGTCACGAAACTCCTGAGTCGAACGATTGCTAAAGTCCTGGACAACCCCTCACTACCCAATCTTGAGTCTCTGTGCGATGGTGGGAAGTCTTTGTCACTGATGCGAGCTTTTCACTACTTTGAACAAGAAGTCAGTCGAAACGCTACCGGATCTAGCTCTCACACGGATTGGGGATTCATGACTTTGGTAGCCCAGGAAGTCGGAACGGAGAGCGCTTTACAAGTATATCTTGGTGGCATTTGGAAAGACATTCCACCCATCCCAAACACACTTGTCGTCAACTGTTCTGACTTTCTATCGTTGCTTACAAGGGGGCGCTTACGCAGTCCGTTGCACAGAGTCGAACTGACTAGCACAGAACGAACAAGCTTGGTATTCTTTCAGTATCCAGGTTACAATACCCCTATGCCAGAAGAATGCTATGTTGAGGGCTTGAGTTTACTCAGAGATCAGAGCGCCGGCGGAAATGGAAGAATCCTTCCCACGAAAAACAAGTGCTTCGGGGATTTTATCACTGAGAAGTGGGCACAAGTCAGTCGGATGTAGAGATTTTGGGGAAGGGAGCCCGTAAAGGAACGACCGTAAGCCATCTTGCAGTTCGCCGCGACAGAATGCACATGAAGCACGGAGGGTTCGGGATGTTCTCGTTCTTCCGCAACTTTTGTATTCGCCGCGACAACTTGCGTAAGACACGCCAGCGCCAAACAAAATTGGCAAGAACCCCGGGGAGATGTTGGAACGAGATTTGTAAGCTTTCGCGAACGGATATGACCTCAAGTTTCAAATCTGGTATTTCCGATAGACGTTTTTCCCAGGCTGACTTGTACGACACTGTGATTCTTTCTCCGACTTCTAGAATGACGCCTTCGTATGCAACTGCAGGTTTTGCCAATGGGTGCGGCGGGGCGGGGTAAAAGCCAATAAGCTCTCCCCTCACGACTTTGTTCTTGCCGAGACGATGTGGGATGTCCTCTTGTACTCCGCGCGTGTGTGCGATTTCTCCAACTTGCAGCATGGTCGGTGTGAATTTTGGATGAGCATCACGAACGGGAACGAGGGCTACTAAGATACTTGCAAGACCTTCTCTGTTGACCAAGACTGGAGCAAAAGTTCCAATCTTTGCTAGGAAGTTTGCAAAGAGAAGCATCAAGGCTAGGATTACTGCCTTTGTCAAAACATCGAGGTATATAACAACCCATTTCTCCATAATGTTGAAGGTTGCTTGTTCTATCCCGCTCGTTAATTATGTTGGTATTTCGAATGCTCCTTAATCGAAGATGGATGATTAGATTTGCCCCCCGGTATTCACTCACAGAAAAGCTCGTCCCGAGAGATTTGATGGGGCATGTATGTAGTCGTTGAGTTCGTCTGCGAGTGTTCCGGTGTTCTGCGGCAGAACTCTACACTCAGAATCTGTGCCTCCAGTCGTGGAACATGAGAAGGGTCATAGCCAACAAGAGCAAAGACAACCGATCGCGTAGTCTTCAGCAGGGTGCCAACAACAAAAGGACCTGAGATAAAACGAAGAAATGTAAAATGGCGGGTGATCATGATGATCACCCGCCATTTCACATTTCGTGGAACTTTCGAAGTTCGTACCGCAATGATCGCGGCACCGGTTAAAGGGCAGTCTCGCACAGTCACGAGACTCCTTGAAGTGCCTTTTCCACGATGCAAAAGGAGTGTTTACGAATTCGTCGCAATTGCGAGAATAGAAACTATTTTGTGAAAAGCTAAAGCTATTTAGAAACTATTTTGTGAAAAGCTAAAGCTATTTACAAAAGGAGCTTCTTTCGTTGATTCAATCCCAAACAGTGGAACCAAAGTGTGTCACGCAGAAAAAATCACTAGTGTAGTGATTCTTTCTGCGTGACATCAGTACATCAGTAGATTACTGACTCCAGCACTTGGTGTCCAGCTCACCAAAATGCAGTTTTATTCTGCCGGCGCACGTTGTTGCGTTTGCTTCTGCGCTCCAAGGGAGCGCACCCAGGGTGCGCAAGGGTTCAACTCTCCTCCTTCCACTCTTTCCTTTCGTCGTGGCTCTTCCCACCACCTCTTTCGACACGACGCAACACTCTTCCCTTTACGCCTTTCTCACAATTGAGTACTGCTTCCTCGGTAGCCAAATAAGGCAGCATTTCCGCAAGTTGTGACGTCAATCACATTTTGAGACCCATGACGTCCTCTCCGTCTACACCCACAAACATTGCGTCCGTCGCAAGAGACACCGACATGCACAAGGCCTACGTGTTTTTGTGCTCTCAATGTGTCGAAACGTTGCGAGAAATGCACAAGTTTTGGGATGTATCCCAGCATTTTAAGCACACCGCGTCTGGAAAAGCTGTTCTCATTGCGCAACTAATGATATTTGTTTACGATAATTGCGTTGTGAAAGCACTATCGACGATTGAGGCTGTACTGGAAGGGAAACCCTGGAACTATCCTACTTTTAAAAAAAATAGGGCACTCGTGTATCGAAATCCGCCACTGCCAGTGATACCAGCATTGCGCGATATTGCGACTTGCGCGCCTTCCGAAACGGCTGAGAAGATCAAGCGGTTTCCTGAACTTGTTGCCCGCGGGAGGAGCTCTTGTGCTCGTTCTAAAAGAAAGGCTGAAAGCCCTGCAAAGAGCAGAGACACTCCCACGAAAAAGAGCCGTTTTTCGAAATCGACGGCTTTGGACATGACTGGAGTACAAGAATTGACGTCAAAAAAGAAGCAAGCAAAGCAGAAGCCTTTCTCTCTTTCTGAGTTTACGAGATTGATGCTCCTGATTCGGGATGATCCGGAATGCCGTCCTGCGTATCTCCGAGCGTCACAGACAATTTCGAGGCGCTCTGATCTAGACAAAAAAAAGAAGCCGGTTGATGAATGGGTGAATGTAATTGAGAAAAGGTATAACGATGCAACGTTGCGTCCACGTCAGGCTTTAGAATATTTGTTCGATGAACCGAACACTCCGGAAGATTCTCCTATCCAATATCGTCCTGGTGCGTACTTGCGTTCGGTTAGTAATGGTTTTCGCACACTTTCGTCCTTACCGTTTGCTAATTTCCGACGAAGTGGCCAGAACAATCCTAATTTTAAGGAGTTTATGGAGACGGATAAGAGCAAGAAATGCTACACTCTTTCGGAGCGTGACAGAAAGAGAGTTATTGTAGGTGCGGTTGTTTTTGGGCTGGGTACTGATAACGAGGATGTGGAGATTCTTAATGCCGCAGCGAGGACGATTGATTACAGTGGAAACTTTGGGCATGAAGGTGGAGCTGGAAGGTTTGATATGGGGTCGCAAGGAGGAATATCTGGTACGAAGTCCACGTCGAAAAAGCGCTCTTCAGGGGATTTTCAGGAGGCTGGGAGGAAGTTCTTTGAGTCGGCAAGCAGCTACTTCGTGGCAGAGGAAAAAGACAGGGGAAGGGACGACGAGATTGAGGAACAGAACGTCAAGAATGCGAGAGCGTCTTCGAAGTTGACTCGAATTGGAAACAGAAGAAAATTGCTGGACGAGCTCGCTGTAGCGAAGGCAAAAGTTGAAGAAGGAGTCGAGAAAGAGGAGTGGGAGCAGCAGGTAGTTCTGATCAAACAGGCGCTGAAGGATTGTGCTTGATGGTGCATTGAAGTGTTTTATCTATTGTTGGAAGCCAGCTACCTGCAATGTTTCTGCAAGAAGCGGCATCCTTGGGTCTGAGCAGGTGAAAAGCGACGAGCTTCTTTTTCGCTTGGTCTGCCAAACGAATGGGGGTCGGGTGAAGGAGGGCTTGTCAGAACGTCTTGAACGGCGAGTAGATAGTGGTTCGTGCTTGGCGTCTTTTCTTGACTTGGCCCTTAAGGGTAGCATCGGGACTCTGATAGACCAACATATTTCGAGCAGAGTAAAAAACGCATTGAGCACCAAACTGCTTTGGGTCTACCAGAACGCCACAGCACTAGAGAGAATTCAAAAACTGAGCATTGACTGACGAAACGGTAATATCCCTAGTAGAGAATGCTATTGTTTCGCTTACTGACTGACTTTCTTGAACACGAGCGAAGCTCAGTGATTCTCATCAAAACACATAACGGGAAGAATTGGCCTGCATAAAGTTTAATAGACTGTTAGTTCTGATAGTAAGGCACGACTACGATACGGGTTCATGTTTGGTAGCGGGTAACCCAGAAAAGGGATTCCTTCGAAAACCCATGCAATCTAACCCTATTCGACGACGAAGCAAGCATGCCTTTCCTTGCTTGACAGGCAGGTTACTTCTCCGGGGTTTCATCGAGATCAGCGCCTGAGGTGGAAGGACTATCAACAGGTTCCGCCGGTGAGATACCACTTCTTCTTCGAACAAAGGCGATAAGGTTTGCTGCATGATGAACTACAGAGGGCATATTCTTGTTACCTGCACCGGATTTGCAGGGACCAATCTGTCCCCCAGCCAAGCATCCAGTTATAGGTACCCTTGTCGCAAACTCTGTTAGGTTCTTCGTTTCCATGCGTGGCTCACGGAAGAGAGCTCGGCCACGACCATTGTCAACGAACACCATCGCTCCAAAAGGCGGATTGCTATACCCGACTAAAGAATTGGCCAGTTCTGCACGCTTATACCTTTGTATGTTGGCGTCCAGCGCTTTTTCCGCGGCTTCCGCTTCTTGCAAAACGAAACGAATGCGTTGACCAGGACGGATGTTGCGGGCGACAGAAATACCCCCACCATCCATATCAACTCCTCTCACGTGTCGAATAAGGTAAGCTTCGGAGTCGGAATCTGAGTTGGCAACAGATTCGATGGCAATTCCCACATGCAGTTGATCTTGCATGAGAACCTTTTCTTGTGGTGTTGCGTAGGATATGATGCTCTTCAAATGCGACATTGCTGACATGAGGGTGGATGGGCGTCCAACCAACTCCATCTCGCGAACAATGCCATTGGAAACTTTGCGCACTTCATACGTAGGTCCAATGGAACGACAGCCAGATGAAACAAGGCAGTCTAGCTCAATATCACCCGTTAATGCGATTCCTACCAAACCCGAGTCTCTCAAGGACGAAGAGTGTGGCGAAAGCACATCTGTGGGCAATGTGCAAAACATGTGTCCCTGGGCAAAAGCCACAGCAGCAGAAGCTAAGGAACCAACTACGCAGCTGCCAGGATACGCAAATTCTACGCCAGACAGAAAAGTATCGAGCTCTCCCCTTTCAGCGAAGCTCGGATCTGAGAGCACTATAAACGCTGGGGGATGGTTCGTGTCGTCTGGATTAGATACAAGGCGCCTCCACTCGCTCTGTCTGGCGTCCGGATTCGGCAAATCATCCGGCATCACGTGGAATGTTATCTTCATTTTGGGAAGGCGGGCCAGTGTAATCGAAACCGAAGGTACGTCCTGCAACTCAACAACA
The DNA here is from genome assembly GCA_030374735.1 of Gracilaria caudata. Classification (NCBI taxonomy): domain Eukaryota; phylum Rhodophyta; class Florideophyceae; order Gracilariales; family Gracilariaceae; genus Gracilaria; species Gracilaria caudata. Next base: position 14,104 of record JASCIV010000669.1, read on the forward strand.
TCGCTCAAGGGGCCACTGCCGATAACGCAGTCGGAAGTGCATCCAAGAACTGCCTTCAGCTCTGGCACCAAGGCGCGAAGGCGGGGCACCACCAAGTCGAGCGAGTCGCGACCGGACGGACCGATGTTCGATAGGCTGTAGCGCACCGAAACGAAGACAAAGGCCACATGAGGAGGTCCTCCGGGGCCAAGCTTTGAAAGGGCACGTGAAGCAGCTTCAGTTAAGGCGGAGCTCAACGTGGGGGCGGACGACGCCGCTGTGGAGAACGCAAGCTGCGGTGCTACCTCGTCCTTGGGCGGGACCGGGTTCTGCTGCGCTGTACAGAGCGGACGCTGACGGCGGGGAGCACGGGCCACTCGCCGCGGGAGACGGCAGCGCAAGGAGGGCGGCGTGCATTTCACTCGAGTGAGGGTGGGCGTACGTGGAACGAAAGCTGCAGACATGGTTTCAAACGGGAAGCGGGCGGTGAGCAGGTGGCGAACGTCGGACGGTCAAATGGTACGGAAGACGACGTGACTGGTCTGCGCGAGCGCAAAGCGATCACGCGGAGAGAGCTGCGACGCTATCTGCATCTGCGCGTCAGCGCTGAGTTCCGCGCACGAAAGAGACGTAGAAGGCATGACAGGCGCGCGCAAGCAACGAACGGCGGGGGCGGCCAGCGGTGGCAGAGGGGG